>JABMIG010000120.1:0-290000 GCA_013187285.1 Cyclotella cryptica
ATAGAACAGTTTTAGCAATTTAGGTGCTTGGGCAATCGAGTACAGACAAAGTTATGCCTCCCTCCAAGAGAAACATGATTATAGATGGATTTGCTGCCATTGCTTGGCTTTCTGATGGATCACAATTCGAACATCAGTGGATTTGTGATGAAAATTGGCTACGTATACTGAAGAGATACTTCCCTTTACTGAAGAATGAGATTGATCTGCAGCGGAGTGATGTCAGTAGAGCTCTTGCAACAATTTCAGTTCATGGCAGCAACAACATCGATACAATGATCTTTCAGAAAACGTTCAGCATGAATTGTCCATGGTCTCATGGTGTTCGTCGATGAGTCAACTTTTTCTATCGAAGCACAAATGGAATACCTCCACCTGATCCATCAAATTCATTGATCTGCAATTATGCAAACAGAGAGTCTTCGCCAGATGCTGCTGTGGGAAGGATTAATGTTGATGAGACCCAACCGATGCACAAGCATGTGACCCCACAAAAAAATCAAACTTTGTCTGCTATCGCAACATTTACACCGATGAAAGAGATCGGAGGTGGGGTGGAAACAAACGTAGATGGAGCAACCAGATCTGTATATTGGGACTCGACAGAAGCTGCCAAGTTATTTGGTTGCACAGATGGGGAGGATGTGTTTGATTGCCTTGCAACTCATGTGAAACAATTGACATTAGCGTTACAGTGTTCAGAAGCTTATAAAATGATTGTGGTTGGGAGAGGAGAGCACATGTCCCAGCATGACATTTTCATAATTCGCAATAGATGTGTCTTTCTTCGGCTTGCATATATTAATGCAATGGAGAGATTAGGGAATAGCACAATGAATTTTACCAGTGGTTGTTGTGCGGATGCAGTTCTGCAGTGCAATAATTTGGGCATCGTTACCACAGTTAGTAAACAAACTTTATCGACATGGAATAAACAATTTTCACATAACAAAGGCAAATTTCCCCACCCTAACCCATCTTATCTGAATAGAAAAGGAAGGAAGCTACGACTCTTCGAGTATTTCGATGAATCTCCTATCGACTGCAAATAAGTAATATTTACGAGTGCCGACAACTTTTCTGTGGAAATGCTTCGTTCCGAGCCAGTGAGCAATATTATTCCCAAGTGTTATGACAAAGCAAGAGGCATTGGAATCAACTCACCGGAGTATCGACTGATGTCAGAGTACATGAGTCCACCTCCATCTCATAGCACTGCCCTTCGTTGGGTACATTGGATGGGATTTAAACAAGACAGAAGTAAGAAATCATACTATGTAGACGGACACGAGAAGCCAGAACAAATACAACATCGATTGCAGTTCATCACGACATACCTCACTGAGATAGAGCCACACAGTCACAGATGGGTTTCTCTTGGATTGGATGAATATAATTCTCTTCAGCTGTCTTTGGATGAAGACAAGATTATGTCTGCGGGATATCAATATACAGAAACTGGATCAGGAAAAAGCATGTTCGAGTTCCATGTCAATGATCATAAGTGTTTGATGGCTATTGCTAATAACAAGCACCCATTCGGAGGGATTGTGAGTGTTAGATCAAATCCTAACGACAGACCAACAATCATAATTGGACAAGACGAGGCCGTATTTCATGAAAACTCGACAAACACGATGAAGTGGGTTGGTCCAAATGGTGAGAGACCCTTGCTGCCAAAAAACAATTGTCTTGGGATAATGATATCGGCATTTCAGTCACATGAATATGGGTGGGGAGTAGGCATATCCAACGATTCTCTGCAGGCATTAAATCAGAAATGGGTAAGATATATTTTGATAAAGAAGCAGCAAAGGCGGTACAAGATGATGTGTACAAGCTTGACCTTGTGGGAGATCCTTTGGTTAGACTGTTTGAATTTGGAGGAGGGAATGGATATTGGTCTGGGAACCATATCATCGCCCGAGTTGAAGATGTTTTGGATTGTCTGCATCATATATATGGCGATCGGTACACGTACTGCTTTCTTTTCGATCACAGTAGTGGTCATGCTAAGAAACGTGAGAATGGATTAGATGCAAAGAAAATGAATGTGAGTTGGAGTGGAAATGTAAACATGAGAAATACAATTATCGAATCGTACCATGGGTTCGTGGGACCAATCATGATTTGTCAATTGATGGCATGGTTAGAGTTGGATGTGAGCAAACTCTTTCTTACGAGTCAGATTCTGATCTCTGTCTGGGTCCACTTCACCTTTCAGAATCGGAGAGGGAGTCCAAGAGGCATGACATTGATGTTGAAATCACATCAGAGAAGCAAAAGGCAAAACAACTTACAAAGACAGAATTAATCGAGAAGCTAATGGAAACTGAATTTGGAATAGTTGAAGGCTGAGTAAAATTGAGATCCATGAAAGCAACCAAATTACGTGCAAAGGCTTGGCAATTACAAATCTCAGTAATACAAATCCAAACTCACAGGATAATCTGTGGCTGGGAATATGCACCAAAGGGATTGCTACAAGTGCTCTGGGAACGTTGCAGCAGTACAAAAGAAGAGTGCTTGATGATAGCAATGATCTGGTAGAAGAGTTGTCTCTGGAACACATTATGGGTCATTGTTTGGATTTTGTGAATGAGAAGTCTCAATTGGAATACGTTTGCAAGAAGCTGGGTGCAAGAGCGAGCTTTACAACCAAATACCATGCAGAAATGGCAGGAGAGGGTGTTGAATATTCTTGGGCCCACAGTAAGAATACTTACAGACGGGAAAGTACAACGTTGTCTCCTCGGTGCATAGTTGTGTTGCTAGAGAGTTATTGACCACTGAGTTGATTCGAAAATTTAGTAGAAGAGCAACGGCATATATGTTAGCATACAAGGCTTTTGAATTAAATGATCACTTGGTTGCAGAACAGAATGCACAGTACCTAATATCTCAGGAGAAAATCGAAAAAATGATGAGTCAATTCAAAACACTCAGGTGTGCCATGGACATTGATCAAAATTTCCTAATTGGCTGCTCGGGTGATACATTTGATAAGAAAAGAAAGAGGGAAAGTGACGATGGTTGGGATAAGAATGTGTAGTTTTTCCAAAAGTATGATATTAATGATTTCCACACATAAACACTTACTTGTTATTGCTTTTTAGACGACTCAATCCTTGCTATACTATTAGGAATTATGATCGCCTGTGCTGATCCATAGTTTGTATACATCCTGTGACGATCTTCAACAGCAGCACTCTCTGTCGTTATGACACTAGTAACCCGAAGATACAATCCATCCAGAACTTCTGCATCTTTCTCTGCATGAGATTTTGCTGCAAAACTAACCTTGCATGTATCAAGCCCATCTCGTACCAAGTATGCATGCAACTCATCACCCCTGACTGAGACAAAACGCCTAAGTAAAATTATTGATCCACTGTACACTGCCGAACCACAGACATCATGCATATGACAGTTACAACCCAACCCTCCATTTGTCAAGCCTACAATGTGAATGCTATAAAGTGGATATGAAAGAATAATGAAATTTGAGTGATAAGTTGCATTGTCAGAGCAGCAGAACACATTATCATATGCAAAACAGACCTCATTTTTGGAATCAACCTTGTGATGCGTCTTAACAAAGGGAGGGGAACAAGAGGGGGTGTTATGGAGCAAGATGGAGCGTTGGGGTGTATGGAGCAAGAGGGAGTGTGAGAGGAGATATCGTGAGGGAGTCTGATGAGATGAATTATATTTGTGAATGATTATCTCTATGATTATTGCGAGCGATCGTAATTTAATTGATGCATTGTTGCAACATGAGCAAGGCAGTGTTGCGTGCGTTGAAAATGAGTGAGGCAGTGTTGCGTGTGTTGATGTGTTTGTGTCACGACGTGTCAACAGGATAAAAAAACGGGTAAATTTAGCTCTAAAGTATTATTTGTGTAGATTTATTACCATGTGCTACGCGAGGCAGCTCGAAGCTGAACCCAGCTGTAAGTACACCGTATTATAAGGCCAAGACTCCGACCGTTAGAAAAAATGTCATTTTCACACACTTGACTCGTGCTTCAGAGCCACTAATCATTACACAGTGATCACTTTGTTCATCTACTTCACGCCAATGTGTATCGCTCCGCGTAACTCCTTCTGGTTCACAAGTTATGTCATTTAACATGCACAACCCACCGCAAGTGAACTGCGCTAACACTGCCATGAAAAACTGTTTGCTCTACAGTACAATTCAAGGCTATTTAGTAACTAGGAGTGGCTACCAATAATTTTTTGCATGTAGCACGCACTAACTTTAGAGACTTATCCATATGTATCTTTTAACATTTTGGGTAACTGATAATGTGAGAATTACAGTAGTGTGAAAACGGAGAGGTTGGTAGCATTTTTAGACTAATTTGGTGCCAAAATGCATCCAACTGTCAGTCATCTTAATTGTATTGGGTGAGAATTTGGATGAGGATTTTGTTGACTGATTTGATGTGGCTAATCTAATTGGAAAGCCATTGTCTGATGGATGTTAGAGGTATCGTGCAGGATAACACATCAGCCTACTGTATAACTCACATTATATGTGCCCCGGTGTATAAGTGCACACGGGGCTAATTCCATGTACATTTGCTGTTTCGATGTGTTCCACCCTAGCTAAGTTCATCAAGAACACATAAAACGTTTCTCCGTTTCATGAGAAACACGCCCATATGTGTAGCTCCCAGTAACTTCGGCTGGTTGCTGAGTTATGTCCTAAACCCCAAAAACTCACATGCTTCACCATTACAACAAAAACACAACACTTCTCAGCCCGACGAATCGCATCGTTCTTGTTGGTTTGTCACATCTGGTGAGAAACCGTACGATACCGTACAATAAAGTAAAAATAATAAAGTGTTGCGGATACCCGCCGTGTTAAAAACACTAACTTGTGCCGGATTATAAGTTCCGCCGAAATGTATCTTTTGCACATTTGTGTGCACTTATAATCCGGGTTATACGATACTATACAGTAGTGTGCACATTGCTCCTTCCCAGGTAGCATCAAAGAGTACAGTACGCATTACTGGGTCTAAAGGTTTCATTATTTATCCATAAAACGAAGGGAGGGTAGGGCCCAAGATCAGGATTGGGCAGCACAGTTGTTTCACTTGGCTCCTCTACACCTCCACGACAAGTAATACCCAGTGGAAGTGTCAATTAATGTGTTATACCACTATGCCAGGTTGATAGGAGCGTAGGTACCATTTTGAAGGCAACAGCATTATATTCAGGAACACATATCATCACAAGACAAGTATATTGGATTGAAACTAATAAAGAGTAACAGTTTCATCTCACCGGATTACTTGAAGAGGTACAACATGACCTGACTGCATGAGAAGCACCCGAAACATGAAAGTCGTAAGAAGAGGAGGGAGCATTGGAGTCAGAGCCCATGTCAGATGATGAAGGATAACAGTTAGCAGCAACAACTGATAATTGCAAGGAGAGATCCTGAAAGGAAAAGAATGAACGAGGCAAGGGCGGCATGGAGTCAGATTTTAAGTAGGGCTAAGGGGGTGATGATGATTCTTTACTAGAAATTTTGTTAGTGATACATGAGGAGAAATGGCTCATCAGCATCCACATGGTCCATAGAATAGAGATAGGAATCGCTATAGGAGTGTACTACGACATAAAGGTATTGTAATGTCCCACCTCTGACCATCAGAGAGACCCTACGATACTTTACCACAGTTTACAACCTTGCTACACAATGATCCTTGCTAAACGCCATTTGTCAGTGGCGTTCTTCGCGAAGCTTCTTCGAGTAACACTTGCTCTATCCAATCCTATACAGCTCAAGCCGACAGCAGCGCAGGCGTTACAGGTATGGGATGATGTTCTTCCACGCAAGGATCAACGGCAAACACTGCATGACTTTGCATCAAAGACTGGCCTCGGGCATTCATGTTTTAGCCGGCCGTTGCAAAACAGAGTCGGACGAAACGTTATAGAGCTAACACTGGATGCCATTTTGACTGAGATAGAACGAAGTACGATAAAGGACGCAGTTAACAGCGAACAAAATACTACCAAAGTTAAGCGTCAATATGTGGAGTACTGGAGCAGACAAGAATGGCGTCACATTGGCGAGTGATTTGTGTTGTCATCACACTTTTCTTCTTTACTGAGATCATTGAAATCTCAATCGGTATGGATCTTTTTGTTTTTCAGAGGCACATGCCGATGTCGATGAAAATTTAGCCAAGATGCAGGACAAAGACTCAACCCAAATTGAGGATCTTTACTCCAAATACCCATCAACATATCGAGACAAATCAGGAGGCTATCGTTACCCTATGAATGGCCATGTTTTGTACTTACAAGTTGGAAGTGATGTAAAAGGGCCCACATGTGTGTTCCCGCGGCGCAGTTCAGGAGGTCAACTGTCACAAGCAAAATATCCGCTCGCAATTGAAGATGAAAAAGATCAATCTTCATGTGACAATAGCCAATTGGAGGACTCAGGTAATGTACAAATGATCGTAGTACCCGCGGTATCCGGTCGACTACTCCGATTCAATGGTGCAGATCTACATGCGGTGCCTCGCCCACACGATTTGTGGATGCTGCCCTATGTTTCAGGAAGCGCAGAATTTGAACCCGAAACTGTTTGGGGGAGAAGTGTCATTTTATTCAATGTTTGGCCCGGAGACGAAGATCCTCCATTGGATGTTCCATTGGATGCCCCTGATGACTTGGATGAAGTCGAGAGGATATTGGCAGAACATGAAAAATCAGCATTTTGCAACAACTTCTCTAATTGGAAGGCTGTACCACCGTCGACTCCAAAACAAACTCAAACCACCGAGGAGTCTCAATCGAACCAATCAGTGAAAGTTTGGCTTCTTGGGAATGAACGTAGAAGAGACTACCCTATGAGGACTGTGCCACTACTGTCACCTCGGGAAGGAGGGCGTGAAGTTGTCCGTGAGGCATTGTCTGAGGACAGTAAAGTCACCGAGTTGTGGCTACGACAACAATAACATCGGTTGATAAAATAATGTACACTCATGACACATTGTGAGGGTCTCAGTCGCGTGAAGTCGCTGGTACAATACTTATTTCATACTAATGTTAATATTTACGACACTCTTTGGGTTTGTTTTCTTGGGCTTCTCATGATGTTTCATCTGATCAAATAATAAGATTCTTCTACAGTACAACACATTGGGGTGAACCAGGAGTGAAACTATCAAGTTTCAACCCTCCTCATCCTCTGCCGGTACCATGTCTACAAACAAACCCTCCCCTTGCAAACGTTCCTTGTACAATTCTGCAACCTCTTTCATGTACTTGCCAATTACGGAAAGACCATTTTGATGAGCTTGCATCATCACACTGAAAGCCATTCCATCATCAAGTCCACAGATCTCTACGAGACAACGAGCGACAAATTCTCGTTTGTTCATAGGATCGTTGTACAGACGGACGAGCCACATGGGTTCTTTCGCGCTCATCTCGTCACTATCACTTCCCTGAATGATTTCTAGATCGGGGGTCTTCGTGGGGGCCGCAGGAGCGAGAGCGATGTAAAGGGAGCCAACGCTTCTCATCTCATTGGCCTGCACCGATCTTGCCGACAGCGGCGAGACCTGAAATGGCACGAAAGCCGACGACAAGCCCAATCGCAAGGCGACGGCGAATGCGACGATTAGCTTCACTGGCGAAATCATTTGTGTTATACTGGGATGATGAACGTCGAGGTGTGGTGGGTGGTGAGGGATGATCACAGGATGATCACCACAGAACAACTATCTTGTGCATCTTCGAATGGCTGCTGACGAAGAAGCGACCAGATTTCGCTACACACACTTTTCACACGCTCTATCTACCACATAATAATAACGCTGGTTGGATGTGATGTGGTAAGATACCACCTGTATTGCAAAGCTTAAAAACTTGCATGTTCTGTATTCTTCAACCTATATTACGTTACGATTACTACTACCTAATATCAAAATAAAAAGGTACCTTTAGGGGCACGACTTCACCAAACACAAGGGGGTCATCTAATCAATGATGATCGTTGGGAAACAACTGGCGACCCGACCGTCATCAGTGAGTTCACACACTGCATTGTCGACTGTCATGGAGCCACGGAAAACAGTCCCCGTCGTGATGACACAATCCAGACCAATGATGTTACAACAAAACCAACTGAACCAAAGCAAACAAATACATAACTGAACCCACCAAAGTACTGTGCAATGGTTCCACCAAAAAGCGCAGTAACCAGTTGTCCCATCGGCAAAGCATTATTGACCATAGCTATTGTGCGTGCTCGCTTCGACGGATCTGCAACAACATCCGCAGCAACAATCAGTCCATTTGTTGCATGAATAGCGTAGTTTATTCCACACAAAGCACTGATTATTCTCGGAGCAACCGTGTCGACAGACACGAGTGCAACACTGATCATGAGTAGATGGAAGAAAAGCTCCGAACCACACCACACAGTTGATGCTCCAAACTGCTTATTTGCCATGGGCAACAGACCTGAAGTGATAATACCCACGAGGCCCTGCAATGCCAAATCGATGGAGCCGACTTGTTCTCCGCGCCAAGATGTCCAAAAGAATGATTGCGAAGTGATCGCAGTCCAACCCACTGCCTGGACAGCGCATAGCAATACAGTTGCATCGGGGCTGTAAGCGCAGACGTAGAATGCGTTTGATGAGTGTTTATAATATGACGAATCATCGAATGGTTCGTCTTGCATTGAAGATATGGAGAACGAATGATATTCCGCCTCTTCGACAACATGACTGGAGAGTTGATTGTCTTGCATGGATGGATGTTGGTAATATTCGGTATGATATGCCGATTGTTGATTCGTACCCTCTGTATCCGCTGGCCCCGAGCCTCTGTCAATGACTAATAGCAGAACCAGTGCCATGGTACCTATCAAATACGCCACCTTTGACGAGAGCACGGCGTTGAAATGAGCATCCTCTCCTTGATACAGGCCCCAAAATCCCGACGCAGTAATCGAAGACGACACCACCAACAACGCCAATAACCGACCACTGAGTTGAAAACCAGTAAAGAGTGCATTCGCTTCTTCGGCACGGCCCGCCGGGACGGCCAAATCATCCAACAGCGCCCTTCCAGGAATCAACAGGCAGTCGTAACAAATGTCCGCGATTCCAAACCCCAGAAACGCAATGGCAACAACCGCGGCAGCAAAGGCCTCGTCATCGCCTCCCGCAAATCCAAACGCTTTTGATAAAGGCACCGCACATAGAAGCACCAGCACACCGAAACAAGCCAATGTCCCAAGTCCCAACACAAACGGCACGCGTCGATTCAACCTATCCGACCAGCTCCCCAACTGCGGCTGAATCCACAACCCCACGGTGGGATTGGATAGGTATATCGTAGACACTACCCACTGCGAAACTCCATGTCGCATTAGGTACGGGACGAGGACGGCTTCTCCGGCGGCCCAGCAGTATTCAACCGCTGAGCCAATGGTGCAAATGGAGAGGAGTTCTAGAAGGCTTTGGTTTTGCCATGCTGTGCCGCGGTGCTTGGTGTTGTCGTTGCTGTTTTGGACAACACTCGTGCTGGTCATTAGAGAGTTGGAGATGGCATGGGTTTCAAGGAGCAAAGTCGAAACGAATCAGTATTGTATTGTACTTGTTCTTCAATCAGCACACATCATAATTATTATTTTTGAGAGAGCAGGTGACAGGAGGGGTCGCTGTAGGTGTACGTATGGTGTATGGTATGGTAGTTGGTTGATGTTAGGACGGACTGGATGCAGGCGATGGGTGGAGGCGATGCAGGAAAGTGAACCCGAAGCTCTACCTTTCTGAAAACTATTGTTTTGTGAATGTTTCTAAAGGTAAACTTCCCTCATTCAAGGTTATTAGGATATGAGCTACCGGTGAAACAGCTTGACATTCACCACCGTGTATGCTAGAAACCAACCCTACATGCCTCATACATGCACCCTCAAAGCCCCGCCACAACGTACCATACAATACCCGCCGATTGCACAACGTTTTCCATCTCTATCAGATCCTATCTCTTTCCCACATCCCACCGACAGCAATCAAACACCCTCAACGACAACCTGGCTTGAACATCAACTGTCAATCGCCAACCCAATCAAACGAAGTGCTTGCAGATCTAGTGAATCATGCATCTTCTCTTCGAGACCCCGGCAGGGTACTCCCTGTTCAAGGTGAGCAAAGGATATTTCATGTGCCGATCCTCGTTGACATGATGTGATGGGCGGCACCGGAGTTCGTTATTCGGTGTCGAGTCAATCGCTGGAAGAGGAATCCAATCAATCGTTGATCCAGAGTCAGGCCGTGTGAATTGAGCTACTGGCGAATCATTCTTGATTGACCTCTCACCTTTGTGCGTCCAACATCACCTCTCACTCGTCCACCAACCAACCGTCTATCGTCCGTCCTCATCCAACAGGTAACCGACGACAAGAAGCTGTCCAAAACGTCGGAAGAAGACTTCCACGACAAATTCTTCTCCGACTCGACCAAGGCGAAGAAATTCATCAACCTCATCCATTTCGAACCCTTCGCCGACACAGCCGACGCCGTCACGGCCGCAGCGGCCTGCATCGACGGCAAGGTCCCCAAAAGCCTTAAATCATTCCTCAAGAAGCAGCTCAAGAAGAGCAAGGGCGACAGCTTGGCCATCGCCGACAAGTCATTGGTCGCGGGTATCAAGGAGGCCGTGCCCAACTTGCCCTGCACTCTGGCGTGCGATGCCAAGACTCACGAACTCTTTCGCGGGATTCGTTGCTATTTGGATGAATTGATGGAAGCCGATGGAGGCGCTGCGGAGGACCATGGACCTACCGTGTCGGAGGCCGATTTGAATGCCATGAGGTTGGGGTTGAGTCATTCGCTGTCGAGGTATAAGTTGAAGTTTTCCGCCGATAAGGTCGATACCATGGTCATTCAGGCCATTGGCTTGTTGGATGAACTCGATAAGGAGATCAATACTTATGCCATGCGTGTTAAAGAGTGGTATGGATGGCATTTCCCAGGTCAGTCTAGGCTACTGTACGCTGCCCCGAGGAAGCATTCATGTTTTTTAGTGTTTCTTTCATGCCATCATATTTCGCTCACGGAGAATTTCCTCTCTCTTCCCCATCACGTCAGAGCTTCAGGGAATTGTCAACGACAATGCTCAGTACTCAAAACTTGTCCTAACGTGCGGATATCGTTCCAAATTCAGAGATCACGATCTCTCTACCATATTAGAAGAAGAGTCCATTGAGGCAGCGGTCAAGGAAGCCGCAGAAATTTCCATGGGAACTGAAATTTCCGAACTGGACATTATCAACATTCAGAGTTTGGCAGAACAGGTCTTGTCTTTGACGGAATATCGTATTCAGCTCTTCGATTATCTGAAAAACCGAATGAATGCCATTGCACCCAACCTCACCATTTTGCTCGGAGAGCTGGTGGGCGCCCGGCTCATTTCTCACTCGGGATCTCTCATGAATCTAGCAAAGCAGCCGGCATCCACTGTTCAGATCCTTGGTGCCGAAAAGGCACTGTTCCGAGCTCTCAAAACTAAACACGACACGCCAAAGTATGGATTGATCTACCACGCCTCTCTCGTTGGCCAGGCAGCACCCAAACACAAAGGGAAAATCAGCCGTGTGCTCGCCGCCAAGGCAGCATTGGCAACTCGCGTCGACGCCCTCTCCGATGAAACTTCGGATCACCCCGACACCACCATTGGATACGAAGGACGTGCCAAAGTCGAGGCCAGATTACGTCAATTAGAAGGAGGAGATGGAACAGTCAATTACGCCAACAAAGACGGAAAATTGAGTGCTGCCAAAACAGCCAAATATGTCGCCACCGCAGCCAAGTCTTCGGCCGTGGCTCCGGCGTACAATACATCCAGTGACATGGTCTTGGGGGATGATGATGATGATGAAAAGAAAAAGGCAAAGAAGGAGAAAAAGAAGAAGCGCAAAGCAGAAGAGGTGGACGAGGACAGTGAAGACAATGGAAAATCAAAGAAGAAGAAGGTGAAAGCCGAAGAGGGAGAGGATGATAAGGCTGCAAAGAAAGCGGCAAAGAAGGCAAAAAAGGAGAAGAGAAAGTCAAAGGAATAGACGGGCGGTTATCTTTGATTGCGTAGGGACCTTGATTTCTATTCGGTCAGTGTATCATTAAACAATAACAAACGAGTCAAACCTTAGCAGCATCTCAACGAAGTTTATCGCAGTAAATGCAGGTTGACTAATTTAGGGCAGACACAGTACATTTCTGGCTTGGCATAGCATATCATAGCGTTGTGTCTTGTACTCACGGAGAGGATTGAAATCCATGGAAGATCTCATGCACCCCATCTCATGGTATGAATGTTGCTCATAAATGTGATCAAAAAGAAACTTGCAGGATGTAAAGATAAAACAAATAGAATCTTATGTTGAATTGTCAAAATGTGTATACATATTGTCATGTCTCGTGCCAATGAATGTTGAATATGGAACCTTGAATATCTTTTGAATCATGGATTGAATACAATGGACCTAACTTTGATTGGGTTGAACAATGTCAGTCAAGCTCCCGAAGCATGATTCTTATTCGCTCTTTTTGGTTGTCAGTAAACCATGTTGATGCGTTACAGGTTGCCAACAGCATCTTCATGTCCACGTAGTAATATTGGGGATTATCTCTATACCCAGCTTCCCAGTCGCGGAAGCAAGCCTGAACGCAGTTGAAAATTTTGTTGCTGTCAATGTAAAGAGGTTTGTTTTCTAGACGAGCTGATATCAACTGGGACAGTCTTACTACGTCGTTCCTTCCGAAATCATAGGATCCGTGGAAGAGTCCGAGAGCCTTTGGATCGCGTTCTGCTATTGAAGTATTCAGCGTGTTCAATTTTTGATCCTTCTGCTCCAGTAACTTCTTGGCCCGACTGAGTTTTTGAATGAGATCAGTGTTCAACTGCTTTGTTTGGCGTAGTTCTTCTTGAATCTCATCAATGCGAGGTTGGATGAGAGCATTGCTTCTCTGCTGGTCGTGTATGCAGCTCTCCGCGTGACTCTTGTAGTCCGCAACGGGGCCTGTCCATGCGCATCCATGGACGTGATTGGCGCATTTGACTTTAACGCTGCCCCAGATTCTCTTTATGAGAGTGCCCTCCCCCAAAGTAGAAACCTGACGACGATCCACGGGGCATCTATCTACGGGACAGAGTTGCTGACGGGACAGCGCCTCGCGAAGGCAATCATTGCAGAATAGATGCTGGCAAGGCGTGACGACGGGAACGTCAGACGGTAGACTCATGCAAATGGAGCAAATCAAATCATGAGGGATGGGTTCGTCTGAATTGATCGGGATTGGTGCTCCGAAGTGTTCGGAGATCATGATTGAAGAAGTCGCGTCGTCGGATTATGGTCGCAGATTGTCGCTTGCCGTCAGAAAAAAAGTATTAAAAAAATGAGACGCCTCGACGGGCGAGGAGACGGTCTGTAGGAGATACAAGATACCAAAAGAGACCAAAAGATACCGTTACAGTATGGGTAAAAAATCTGTCTCTGATGCCACTCTGATGCCATTCTAGAGAGAGAAAGGGCATTCAGCCTGCATGTCCGCACTGCATATCTTCGTTGACATAATCTGTTCACAGATGCCTAGCTTGGGGCCCGCTGACTTTCAATTCTTCCAATCAGCTCATTCAGATCCATTAGGCAGTTTCTAATTTCACCATTGACCGTACATCCCTGGCTCACCTTGGCTATGCCTCAACAAACACTCCTAACAAAGCAAACAAATCTTTCTCCGCCATCCGAGGCTTTACTGCATAGAGTTCATGCATTACTAGGAGTGTTTGTGCTATTGCATTTGTGCTATCGCTATACAAGATTCTTTAAATCGAATGATGACGACATGGGTTTTGACGACAAGGATTTATTTCTCGCATCGAACTCCCAAGAAATGCAACTGAACTCTCTTCTCTATTTCGGAAAATGCTTCCTTCCTCACTTATCGCTGCAACTCTCGGGTTTCGGGTTTCGTCTCCCTACGAAACGGCATCCTGACGGAAATAGGATATGGCCTCAGTATCGGTATGAGGCATTGGTGTTTTGCCTTCGCTGTCTCTTTTTGGCGTTCCTTGCATGGAAAAGAAAAGTAAATAAACAGACATTGGATAGTTCATGCAGCATAATGCCTGCTGCCATCGTTGTGGGATGCACAATGATCTCAGCAGACCTTATTGGAAGACACTATCGATCACAACCTTCCCTACAAAGCAGTAATACTATACGAGGTCTCTCGGCTCCGAAATGGGCCACATCCTTAATGTCTACGGCTCAGTTCCATGCTACAGTTCATTGTCTACTTACATCGGATCGACTTTCAGTTCAGATTGCTGCGTTGAATGTAGTTCAGACTTCTGCTTTTGGAATGGCATTGAGGAGGAAGCAATTTATTTCCCAAAGAGAGGGGGTGATCTTGTACGGATTTGTGTTAGGACTTGGCATGTTGGTCATATTTGATGATCTTACGAAGAGATCTCTCTTCCATTTTGCAACAATCTTGGGAAATATTACCGCGATTACCAGGATGTATTTGGGAGTGAATAAGTATGTATTGTGGACTCTGACAGTTGTAGTGTTGTCGCTCTTGAAACAAAACACAAGCTTGTTCAGTGACAGTACCCTGTTGTCTTTGGAACTAAAGGTTTGGATTACTATTACCAGCTGGCTTTTCTTGTTTGGGGTCTGCTTTGAAGCTACGGGATAATTGTAACGCCGAAAAACAACTATAATATAGTTTGGAGCTAAGCATGAGACCCATAATTTCGCACTGCCACTACTTCTCTATACTCGTTCTTACGTAGACTGTTTACATGAAACTATTGACTAAATATGAATTCATACTATTGACAGAAATTATCTCACAATCCAAGAATTGTCTTTCTTCCCCTTGGGATCTTGTTTTGCAATCCAAGAGCTGTCCGTCTTTTTGCTGCTCCTAAAACGAGCGTGTAGCTTTTCTGTTGCTACGCTTTTATTTCCAATTGTTGGAGGCTTTTTATCCGGGCTATGTTTCCAGCTGTTCGAAAATACATTTGCGCGATGATATGATGCATTCTTAGTGGATGAAATCATTTGATTTGATTGGTGTGATGAAACCATGTCACCCTTAGGATCTGCAGCAGAAGACTTCTTCAAAAACGGGCTTGATGCGACTCTACTCCCAATGGATTTTGGATTTCCCCCCTGACCTACTGAAACATTGTTTAAACTCTCAGTGGACACAGTGCTCCCCAATGAAGAGTATTGATAAACTGACTTTTGCCTTCGCAGAGGAGATCCATTGCCAGTAAAAAAACTTGATGTATTTTGTGCTTTATGCAGCTTGCTCAAGCTCGGCAACTTCGCAACAACAGCAGTGTCATTGCTTCCTGGGATATACAGAGGAGAAATCTCAAAAGCATTGTGAGACAACGACTCGAAGACATCATGCAGTACTCCAACGGTGGGATCTTCTGAAATGCTAGAAGTCTCATCCTTCATCCATTGGTTCTTATTCAATACCCCAAAGCCAGTTCCTCGTGGAGCAATCTCGAACGCATCCCCACTAGCCTGTGACGCATCGTCGTGGTAACTTTGCGCAACCGTAGTGGGGCGTTCATTTGGAGTCTTTGTAATAAGTTCGATATTTGGGCATGGCTTGTCGATCGAAGAATCACTGCTAACCTCTAACTGATTCCAAAATGTTGATATCTTCGCAACTTCCGGCTGTCTTTCATTGATTTGTTTTGGTTTTGTGTGGTTCGAACTTTGTCTCAATGATGGTAACGAATTATTCTTCTGATGACTGCCCAGTCTTCCATTATCGGATGACGTCGTAGATATAAATTGTTGGTACTTCATTCTTAATGCCCCCACACCATTGGCAACAGACTCTGGTTGATTATCGCCAAATAATTGGGTCTTCGTGTCGTCTACTGGAGAACTCGAGTGGGGCGAGTAGAGTTGCCCTTGGGTTCCACATCCTTTTGGAACGGCAGAAATTGATGTAATTTCGCCACCAACATGATTTCGCATTTGTTCGATCCTTCTTGATCGTAGTTTTGACAGTTGCTCGTCGATCATGGCAGCAGAACTCGCAGCCGATGCGACCTTATCTCGAAGTATTTCTTGACTCCTAAAAACATCAGCATTTGAATCTGTAATTGATTGAGATTCGAGCGGTAAACGAGCATTATCTGGAAGCAATCTGTTGATTCTTGGGGGTGTCTTATTCATCATAATGGCGCCTTCACCGGAGCACTGGGATGTCTCAGCTATTAGCATGAGACTTGGAGCATTGTACGTATTACACATGCTAGACGGAGATGAACGAGCAGAGTCAGTCACCCGACACGGCGGATGCGTTCTGTGAAAAATCATCTTTGGAATACTGCAGCTTCGACTAATCTCAGATTCTCTTGTCAGTATAGATCCTAACTCAGAAGTAGCGACTGAACTCCCGCCATCTCTGTTTATTCCGCCGATCCGTCGAAGCTTTTCTTCCAACTGTGTTTTCGACACTTCGTTTAATTTGTTAGGGACATAATGTGGGTGGCTTCGGTGTGTCGGGCCCTCAATTGCACGGCTGCTCAGTGAGTTCGGTTTTAGAGGGGACTTTTCACCGAGATCTTTTCTTTGGTCACTAGTTGAAACTGAACGCATCTCGTTTAGTGAAAAAGTGAATTCGTTGTTTTGGAGACCGTCGGTGTATTTTTCAACTTGCGATTTACCTTGTTGAGAAGAAAGCAGCTCGTCTTCCTCTTCAACAAACCTAAACTCTAGGCTTTTCTCTTCATGCTGTCCGGCAGATGAGTGACCCGAGTCAGCCTCAACAATGGTGCTGAAATCTCTTACAAAGTCGTCATACTCATATTCTGGAGAGTCGTAATCGTTGACAGCTTCATCACCAGTCGAGTCTGTGTCGTCTTCCCTACTGCACTCATGTATGTAACCCAGTTTCCTTTCCTCGTCATCAGGGCTGTAATTATGATCAACGTAACTCGATTCGCGAAAGTGTTGACGGATCAAAGCTTGCGATGAAGAAATAGATGTTAGAGACGTCCTGGCTGCTATAACTCTAGCGCAAACTTTCGCGCGAGTCGGTGCAAATTTGGGCGTAAATTCTTCATCGTCATTTACTCCATTGTTTGAGTTCCAGTGGAGTGATCTACTTTTGTGCTTTTCGCGTTCAGACATCTTCCCCCACTCCGCTTCTTGAACAACTTTGACTTCTTCGCTATTGTTATTGACTGCGTCAGGGTTGTTCACTTTCCCTGCGTTTTTATTATTTAGACCCCCCTTACTTTGGGTGTGGTAGTTCCTCTCAATCCCCTGCCTCTCGTACGACTGAACAACGTCAGAATGATATGATGGCATAACATCTTCGTCCGGCAACACTTTGGGGGAATCGATAGCTTCGGCCTTACTCAGCATTTGCACATCGCCTTGACTAGAATTGGCGATTGGTGGCTCAGCATAATTTCCGATATTTGCATCATCATTGTGAGAATATCTCACTGCGGAAATTGTGTTCTCCTCGATCTGAGACCTCGCACTCCCAGAGGAAGGCAAACTATGATCCGTCGACACTCTTTTCGACCTCGTTGTATTCGTTCTCAACGGTGTCGTATCTTCTCGTCTAATATTGAACAAAATAGTAGAGCAGGAAACGGATGAGAACAATGGTATTATGGTAGAAGGGGGAGGGGACAATCATACTGTTTCCAATTAAGACTCCTTACCGTTTGAGAGCTCTTTCTTGTGGCGTCAACTCTTTGCCACAGCTTGGCAGCGGAGTCACTCCATCACTGTGTTCGTCCGTGACATCGCTCTCACCTTCTGCTGCAGATGCACCGGTGGTTAAGAAAGAGTTTTCAAATTGACTGGTTTCAAATGAAAACACATGAGAGCTTGCGAGATCATCATCCTTCAATGGTGCGCATCCAGTCATCAAGTTATCTCGAAACTGATCCAAGAAATGCCCCAAGTCCTTTTGATTCGTTGGGACCAATAGGTTCTTCCGTGACAATGGTTTGCCACCTGTTCTTGGCGATGAATTGCCGGATGATTTTGGAGAAGCTGATAGAGGAGAACTTGCATTAAAGCTTGGTTCGCTAAATTCTTCCTCCTCATCGACGGATAAGAGACTTGGAAAATGTTTTTTTGAAAAATATTGGTGACGCGAAGCAACTTTGTTCAAGATTGGTTTAGGAGGTGATGGAGGTGTGGGTGCGTATTGGAACTGGGAAAACTCCAGATGATAATTAGGATGGGGTTCGTTAGGCTGTGAAGATTGGTTTGGAATCACCCCCGGTTCTTCACTAGGATCTTTCCGCGTGCTCTTTTCATCCTCAAGATAAGAGTGATGAATCAGTTCTTCCTCTGCTTTACCCTCCATATTCATAAAATCCATCATGGTATCTTCCATGAGCAATGCAATATCTGCGTTTTGCCTAACACAGTCGCTCTCAACAGATGGCTGTATGCTTGCGACAGAGACTCTGCCACTGAGAGACGATTTATCGTCCCCATTATTCGCATGAGGGTAAGGAACGCCAGCACTATTTCGCAACATCTCAAGCTTCGCACTCAAACTCCCACATTTGGAAGAAGTATCATGGATAGTATTATATCCGGCACCATTATCGTCTTGGTCTGACACGAGAAGCGGAGACGATGAAGCTCCACGTGATCCGATTATATCGGCTTCCCATGAGTCCACGCTCATACCACTGTTATGATCCACTTTATCACCTTTGTCTATAGATCGGGGGAAAGAATTGAGTTTCCACTGAAAAGAGGGAGCTCCATGCTTAATTGTTGGCTCGTGGTTTTTAGAGATGTCAAATTGAACATCGGGTTCATGGCTCAGTGGATCGAAAATTAGATTGCGCAATTGATGCATTGCGCCAGCGGCGGCATCGGCAGAATGATCGGATCTTGTGGGAGAAAATTCTGTAAGAGGAGGAACCGACCCGTTTTTGTTCCTTGTTGGGTATTGCATTCTTCTTTGAGTGACAATTCGTTCGTCCTTATTCACAGCACCGACAGACAATCGATCAGGATGAATCGGAGGAAGCTTCTGAGAAGTACTGCTTCTCTTGAAGGAGCCATTGGCGGCTTGTTTTGACCATGTTGCTTCCTGAACTGCACTCTCCATTAATTTTAGCATCGAGAGGCTGATTTCTTTACTGTCCAATACTCGGTCAGCCTCTCTGCTGATGTTTAAAGAAAAGTCACTTTCATCGCGGATATTGAGGACGTGTTCCGCTTCTTTGCTGATGTCAACGGAGTTGTCACCTTCAGCGCTAGTCCCAAGAGAATAGTTCGACTCTTCGCTGTCCGGCTGATCGCAGGAAACGACTGAACAATTGGTCATTTTCAATGAAAAGAAGTGTGTTAGTGGAAGGAATAAGAACTATAAACTAGACGACAAGTTGTAGGTCCGGAAAACGCAAGAATCAATGAAATACTCACCAACGGCCGTGTTGTGATCGCTACGCTCAAGCAATGACCCTCCCCAAAGCATATTCCACTCCATTAACTTATTCCCAGCCAAAGGCAGAGATCGATGACTACTGTTGAAGTCGGTGGCATGATCCAGAGGCTTCGCCACCGCATGGCAGTCATTTTTGGCGCGATTGGTCCGGGAACGCACACTCGCCGCCTCGTCGAATGAAGGAGCTGCAAACGACTTGACAGATTTGTTGTCTCTCTCGACATTCTCGACATTCTGATACCGAGGCACTGCCCTACCAATATCTCGACTGTCCACGCTGACATGCAAGTCGCGTAAGCTTTCGTCGCTCGTATCATGAACAAAGCTTATGCTATTACCATGACTGCAATCCAAAGGCTTTGCAGTAACTTTCGTTGGGGATTCAAGTTCGTGAGAACCACCACCTTGAGCCTGTAAATGATGATTTTTCTCCTTCCGGGGCGAATCATGCGCTCTGCCAATGTCTCGACTATCTAAACTAACATGCAAGTCGCGTATGCTTTCCTCACTCGTATCGTGAACAGTGCTCAAGCTCATGTCGTTCTTGTTCTTGTCCATGCCGTCATTGGAAAATTTCAAAGGTTCGCCCTTGACATTTGTTGGGGATACAACTGCAGGAGTGGCACCATGATTCCCATCTTTCAGTTCTGTGCCTTGGATGTTGGTATCCACGTCTACCTTCGGGACATTCGCGCTACGCTGCTGCCTTGCGAGACGAAGATGAGAAAAGTTCGAAAAGAGAGAATCATCCTCCGAAAACACGGAGGAGGATGTGACTGCTACCGATACAATTGGAGTGTGACGCTGCAGTTTATGTTCTAGACGAGACTGCGGTGTCGGTTGTTGTTGCATTGGTTGTGGAGAAGGAGAATTCGATGTGTTCTCGTGTTCCTTCCTTTGACTGACAGCAGTACCCTCGTCAAAGGAGGGTGCGCCATCCTTCCTCTCCGCTCGACTCTTGCGAGCTGTATTACGCTCGCGACTATGATGGTGTTGATTCGTGGGAGTTACAACTCTCGGAGGCGCAATCTGTGGGCTGGCTTTGGCTGTTGCACTTGCTCCAGTCTTGGAATCCGTCCAATCCATCATAAACTTCATTCTAGTAGAGATGAATTGTGTTTCTTTGTCGTCCAATGCTGTAGACGGTGGTGACTCTACCGTCCGATTGTCATTTTTGAGTTGTTTATTGTTGGAAATGGTATTACCAGCACTCACAGGAGTGTCCACCCCACCGCGATTCGCCGTGTTGTTTCGTATCATTCTTTGATTTCTCTGCTGAATGATTGCCTTAGCCCTAGAAACATTGGCACTGTCCCATCGATTCCTGCTTCGATGGGATGCATTCGCAGTGGTCGTGGCTGTCTCTTTGGAAGGTGTCTCCTTTGTCGACGTCTCCTTATGGTCCGCATGGTTCCCCGGCGTGTGCATCTGACTCCACGACGCATCACTCTCATTTCTACTCCCAAGCAAAGACGACTGAAAAAAGGTGCATTCAAAACCAATGGACTCATCATCCTCATCATTATCATTGGGCCATTCGACCTGTTGCTCCATGCGTTCTTCGTGTGCCTGTCCCCCCTCCGGTTGTTTGGCATCGCAGTCGTTGGACCGATTATTCCTCTGAGGCGTCACGCAATCTGTCGTATCACTATGACTGTAGAAGGAAGGATTCCACAACTTGTGTTCGTTGGGCGACTGTTGGAAGAGGAATCCATCGTGTTTGGGGCTGTGGCAATTGCTGCTGCTGCTGCTGCCGTGAAGATCGAGGGCGCACTCTACATGGGAGTCGAATCCGTAATTATCGGTGGAGGACGTCGTGTGCAGCGATCTGTGAGTGACGGGCTCCGCTTGCCATGCCGACTCGTCGTGCACCGTTAGAGTTTTGACACGTCCATCGGACAAGAGAGCCGTTTTAACGTCCGCCGCATTCGTGGCAGCAGCGCCCCCCTCTCGACTGCTGCCGATGCCGACTGCCGCTCTCCGCCGTCGTACTTGATCGCGAATGAGGGATCTTCGTGATGATGCCGATGCAGCCGGAGAGGCGGACGGAGGATCTTTCGGAAATCTAGTGTTCATGGCGAATGCTTCGTCCGTGTCATGCGTGGCTGACTTGTTCGTGGCAAGTCGTCACGCCGCATTCTTGGCGCTGCTTCGACGCATGGCCGTTGTCGTCTCTAGTGCTTGAAGCCATGACTTGGGGCGGGAAAGTACCGTATCGTATCGTGCCGTGGTGATCGCAATGTCGTGCCGACGATCAAGGACCATCGTATTCATGAAAGCGGCGGGACACACAGAGGCTCGTTCTGCATTCAAACTTTCGGTCCGTCAGAAAAATTGGCATGATAACTTCGCGATACGGTATTGTAGAATGTTGCACAATAATATTGTACAATACCGACCTCCTCTACCTATACCTCTCGTTTATGTAGTACAATACACTGACAAGTATCTTCAAACCGCGCACCTCTCACGAACTTGACGCATGAAAGAGATAGGCCTCTCTAGAGGTATTATATATTGTTATTTTTTACGTAAGGTCCTTCTCCAAACAATCTCGGCGGGTACTCACAAGAGGAGTCGTTGAAGAAAGGGTTGTATAGATTTTAGATTGGATTGCTATTTGTTGAAACCAAAGTGTTCCGTTCAGAATAAAATATGAATTCCCATGTTAAATACATTTTGAAAAACTTCCGCAATCGGCGTCTTGATTTTATGAGTTGCTATTCCAAGACCAACAAATCGCACGCGAGCCTGCTTACGAATAGTTACGAATGCGTACGATAAACCCGGGGGATAGAATGCGGTGATTGTTTACAGTTCTTTTCTTGCTCTTTTCTTGTCCAGCGTGTTATCGTCATCCATTGTCGTCCGTCATTATTGCTTCAACAACAGGCACTGTAAGGGCACTGTATTACTGTATTGTGTATTGTACAATACCATAGAATACCATACATATTAATTGTGAACGCCACAAATCAAGCCCTCACAATTCGGGCCTTACGATCATGACATCGTCACTATCCTGTAAACGCAAAAGCACTTGCCTCCTCAATATCCTCGCTTTAATGATCAACACTGTGGTGGGATTTTCATTTCCTCCGTCCTTCATCCAACGGCATCACCTCCCGACTACCTCAAAGCCTTGGCACAATTTTTTACCGATCAAACATGAAGAAAATGATAGCCACCCTGCTGTCGAGACGCCTGACGAATCGAGACACTCAGCCCTGCTTCTAGCAGCTGCAATTGTATCCACGACGATAACTACGCAGCCGACCATGTCTTGTGCGTACCCCATTGAGTCAATGCCACAACAATTTATCACCAGAGATGCGGGACCGACTAAACAATACCACAAGGACGCACAACCAGCGGTTGCTTCATCCATACAGCTAGCCACGCTAGCCAATCCAATTGGTGAAGTGCAAGATGGAATCAATACTGGGATTAATCCAGCATTTAGTTCCTTCGGGCAATGGTTCTTCCTCGCCTATATTGTCGTTAGTCTATTGGCGGGGGGGAAGGAGGTTTGGAGGAGGATCCAGAATCAGCTGGATGAAAATGAGAGGAAATAAATTCTTGCCTGTCCCGAGTTATTTCAATATTGCACAGCTCATGGATGAAAGGAATCACTGGTTTCTGATTGTGAATATTCATATTCTCTTGTTACATTTTTTGACTCATGAGGTTGGCAGAAGGCAAAATTTTCGAATGAAGTAGCAATTCAACTTTGTGAATCATCATTTCATCGACAGGAAATGTTGAGGATCTATTGCAAAAATACCGTCAAAATTACAAAAGTAGCATACGTTATTAGGTGTTTCACTTTCTACCAAATTGAAATGGAAGACATATGGTGATCATATTGTCATTACTCTGCCATTAATGATACATGATGCGACCTATTCCTGCCAATGAATGATTCTCACGAAGACAGTTAGTGCAGTAAAGTCACATGCAATTGCATGGTACTTAATCACATGCTGTCTCATAATACTTCGACTGTTCATGTATGATACAATCTATTATGTATTGGTTTAGAGGGCCCACTATTCGGACTTTCAAAACCATATATCATACAGTTATGAAAATTTTAGGATGTTACATCTTCAATTCCTGTAAGTATTTTCCCTTCTGTTTTCAATAGTGTCTCTTCTTGAGTTTGGGGCTGTATTAGCGCTCAATTATGTGCACATTTTTTTATTTTTGCACATTTTCTCCCCTGAGGACGATCGTTAATGATGCTTCCCGTAAAATGACCTCACAGATTTTGAGGTTTTGCACATTCCCCCGATCTGACGTGTTTCAAAAAATCTGAGAGGCCTCTCTCAAGCTCCCCGATTTCAGAGACCTGGAGAGAGTCGTCATGCCGAATTTGGGGAGCTTATTTTTAGCCATCACCACTTGTCCGTCCGTCACCCCGAATTTGGGGAGGTTATTTTTCACCCATCACCACTCGTCCGTCACATCATCTCCCACCCATCACCACGCGTACGTCACATCATCGCATATTTTGCCGTTCGGAGGAAGTAAAATGCTCGGCGCGCGATGTCCCTTAAAAAAATGGGAGCAGTGGTGCCGTGACGCACTGGAGCGCTAGTACGAAAAAGCTCCCTTCTTTCAAAAGGCAAGAAAAATGGGGGCTTTGAGGTTTCAAAACGGGGAGCGCTAATACAGCGCCTTATACTCTAGCTGCCGCATTATACTTCCTGCAGTTCAGCAAAATTAATTTTACCACAATGCAGAGAGTGAAAAACATGTACCTACACTACTCCATTTTTGCTGCTGCATCGTGATCACCGGATTAATTGTACCCACAAGCCACGAGTCTTGTCTTGCCATGATCAATCAAGTGGAGAAGCGTACCCACACTAACCTTCATCCCTCAATTATTGTTTCTAACATGCCATGTACCCCCAAGTCAGATTGGTCCCTCGGCTTGCAGGTCTCAGTCATACTTGAGGTGCTGTGTCCTCAGCCGTCAACACAAGCTGTCCTATGAGTTTTTCAAGTCACTGTGTGTACATATTGCCATTTTTTATTACATTGCAGTATAGATGCAAGAAATGCAAGCAAAAGAGGGATACTCTGTTTTATGCATCAGTGTGGTATTTCCATTGTTTTGTACCCCTCACCCTTGTCAGCATATTTCATACAGTGTGGCCTACCCCATGCATCTCCGTATTGTGTAAGGTGTAGTCAATCCCACCCAGCAATGCACTTCATGCGCTGTCGCTCTCCGCATCTTTCAAACGTGTAGCCTTCACCTCCTGTCACCGTATTTCATATGCTGTCAACCTCCCCACTTGACACTGCAAATCATTTGGTGTTTTCCACCCAAAGTGACGCCATAATTCATATGGTGTTGTCAATCATACTGCATAATTCCGTACGCTCAAGTAGTTAGCATCAATGACCCCAGAACGCCCAATGAAAGATCTCCTTACCACCAGCATCAAAACAATCCTCTTGCAAATGAGATATACAGTTCATGTTGGATGTATTGCTTGAGAGCTTGAGGTCCAACAGCTTGCTATCACTGCCGGTATCTTGGTGTAGATGTGCAAACTCAATCCTTGAGCAATCTGGAGTCTGCGTGAAGACAGATAGTTTTCTTCAAGATGTGGAGTCCCAGACAGCAAACGTTATGTTGCAAAAAGAACCAGCTGCCAATCAAACTAGCTTGAATGCAAGATGATATCAAGCATGGTGTAGCCGGATGATGTAATTTGAAACATGATAAAACATATCAGTATCAAGTGCTACTGTATGAGCAGACGGCTGTGACACAAAAACAAAGTCAACTGGTTGACAACTTCACTTGTTCAGTTGCAACTTACTCACATTCTAATGTAGTACTGAATTTAGCTGCTTTTGCCACCCATAACATCAATCACAGTCATACAGACTTCTTGACAAACTGGATTTCTGGACATGTTGGATGAGATAAAAACAGTCTATCCACCCATGACAAAAGTCATGGTAATACTGGCCAAACAAAAAGAAAAATCCCGAATGACAATGCTGTGCAGCTTTTGCACAGGGTTGGTCAAATTTCTCCATCAATTGTCAGGATGGATGCTTTGTGCCTGCTCACTCCTCCTGGCTGAGATTTCAACAAATGGTTTTGCTATCAAGAAACATCAACACACATCATGTTGTGCTATCTTCAGCACTTGTCATCATTGATCAGACAGTTTCTCTTTCTTTACCAAAGAATCATAGCATATCACTTGGTGCCATACTCTCCATGTGTCACCGTACATCATACATTTTTGCACTCCAATATCATCATTTCACAACATACCGTGTCATCGTCCCCATCTGGCATTGACCATCATACCATGTCATACTCCAAAATCATTTCACATCATGTAGTTCGTATCCTTCATCAGTCATTGTACATCACAATCACATGTTACATCATATAAACATACTGGGACTGTGTTAGAGAACAGCACCGCAATTAATGTGATTACAATTGGAAATGACAGAAATGTATGAAATGTGATGACACTTTCTCTGTAAACAGATGACTCATGATCTCACTGTGTAAGTGTAGCACTGTATCATGTCAATGTCACAATAGGGAGGGATCACCATATGATATGCGATGACACTATGGATGGTGGAACCCTAAAATGTGTGATGACAATAAGGTATGGTATGTTTGCACCTTGTGATGTGTGATTTCTCTATATGGGATGGTGGCACCAAATGATGTGTGATGTCACTCGATGGCAGCAATAAGTGTTGAGCAACTTATTGTGACATTGGCAGGGAGATGGATGTGGAATGAGACTTTTTGTGTAATTGATAGGAGGGATGGAGTAGAGTTGTTATCAGGTTGATTGACAAAGGGAGGCCACCAATATAACATGCCAGCATGCTGTAGACACACAAATTGAAATGCACACAACAGGAGGCATCACCTATAATGGATAGATGAAATGGAATTATCCTGTAACAGGTGATGAAACAAAATTATTACCCAACTCTTTGATGAACTTTGACGGTGGAGACATTACTGGTGTAATGACGCGATGATGAAGAAAAATAAATGGGATGGAAAGGTCTGTCTTGACAGAAATGACAAATGAGGGGTACGATCTAACTGAAAATGATAGCTTATATGGACGGAAATAGGATATATGATACCAAATGTAAGACTGATTGACACAAATCTAGGACCAAAAATTTGCAACCATATGATATTTGTTTTTGGAAGGGCTCCAAATAGTCAACCCCATTGCAAAGCCTACTACATATTGCAATTATGTCCATTATACAGAATGCAATAATGACTCCATACAACTTTAATAAACTGGGCATTAATCTTTCAAACTTTTACACAAACCTAAAAAGCAACATTTCCTCTTTTACAAAATTCCTCTGCTCTGTCTCCTCCACTCATCCTCATCCTTGTTTATTTAGTTAAATTTATACATCGAGTCTGGAAACACACTTGTGAACTTCTTTTTAAGACCTTCCTCCTCACTTCCTTCCTCCATATTTACAGTATAATCATCCCAGAGATCTCACATGACACTAATAAGATATATGACAGCTGATTAAATGCTTATGTATAGAATAAAGTCTTTGAGTCTCTGCAACAGACCCGGGAATCAATAGAGAGAGTACAAAAAGTAAGGGTATCAGTTGTATCTAAATTCATTTAAGATGAAAAGGTTTATTTACCTGGGATTAGTCTGCATTCTTCCATGGGTGGAGTAACTCGTAACACAGCACATGAGAATGTTGTACTACTGTAATTTGACTTGGTTGGTTCTGCATTCTTCTCTAATCACTTGATTGCAGTTATCTTCTTCTTATGTGTTCTGTAGATTGATTACTATTCCATTGTGAAATCCTTGATCCAGAATTTCTTGCATTTTCTTGCTGGCCTTGTTCACTTACCGTTGTAGGCTTACGGTTTTTTTTGTTGGTACCTGTTGGCAAAACCGATGGCATCAAAAGGATTAGAAGCAGCAAGATATAAGTGGGATCCATTAAATCCAACTGTAACTTTGAAAAATGACCCACTTACCATTGTAGGCTTATGGGTGGGGGTCAGTGTAGTCAGTTCCTTGGTAGGTCTATGAACACATGCAACCAAGGGTGAGGTTCGGTAAGTAAGCTTTCCATTTTCCGTCAAGAATTACCACGGCAGTGCACGAATCGAAGTTGTTGAGAACTCACCTTCCTGGTTTGGAGCCACTTGGTTTCTTTGTCTGTCTGTTGGGTCTTTTCATTCTGATTGGCTTATTAGTTCTCGCTTGCTTCTTTGTTGGCTTCTTTGTAGGTCATTTCCATTTGTCGGGCATCTGCTCCAACTTGCCCGACTTCCTGGAATGTCCCACTTTGCCCGATTTCCCATTCCTCTGTTTGAACAAGTTAGTGTGCAATTGCTTGGCATTCAAAGGTGCTCCACTTTTTCATTTCTTTGAGTGTGCTATGGAGAAAAGAGTGATAAGAAGGAAAGAAGAGAAGCAGGTTGGAGGGGGGATGCAATGTGCAGTGTTAGTTTTGATGGGAACAAAATTGAAATGGTTGTACAAATGGGAAGAACTCACATTTTGACCCATTTTAAAAGCAATTCTATTGCACGCTAATCAGATTGAACATTTTCTGCTGTCTTTGGGGGGAGAGGATCAAATGTGAGATTCACCAGCTGAGTTCACTGTCAGTTGAAACAGGAATATGGGCATAAAAATAACAATATCTCACCTACTTCCCGTTTTAAATGCCATTCCCCGGTGTGCGGATATTATTTAGTGTTTTGGGGGTGTCTTCATACGATTTGTTGTGGGGGAGGGTCAAATATTAGAATATGTTTTGGTGGCAGTGAATAAAATAAATAATGGAGAGTTACACAATAAAAAATCCTTTGACAGAGCCCAATTGGGCTATTTAACTGCAAATTACCATTGCGAGGACTTAACAAAACTGCTGTTAGGGCAGCGTGCTACGCCGCTGAAATCAGAAAAGATGAAATGCCCTAGGTTGCAAATTCTGATTTTGGTTACTGTCACAAAAACACAGTAGTCAGTAACCAATCGTAATTACTGCAGTAATTACTGTAGATTCCGGTTAGATTACTGTGTCACAATGCAACTTTTTAAGTCCCGTTACGGTAGGAGTATATATACTCCTACCATCTCAATTTTTAGTAATATTACTGTGGGAATGTTACAAAATCACGTTACTGTTGTTATTGTCTAATTTTAGCCTTCCAAGTCCAAATTACTGACTTTACAGTAACATTCCGCAGTAATATTCCTATCGCGACAGTAATATTACTGTCGCATTCCTGCATCTTACAAACACTGTCTGATATCCATTGTAATAAGTATTAATACTATGTCTGATATCCATTGAAACAACTATGAATACTATGACTGTTGTCCATTGTAGTAACAGAAACGAACCACTTCCACTACATTAATCACTAGGTACTATAATGCTGGAAAAACCCCACCCACAGGAACCAATTTGTGGGGAAAAAGCAACTATACCCTCCTCTTCTTCTTTTGCTTCTCTACTGTCTTCTCTCTATCACTTGACACCTGTATTCTCTTCTGTGTAATATTGTATGCCTCCAATTCTGTCATTTCATCTATAACACCATCATTTCTATAAATCTTCTAACCAATTTTCTCTGCTTCTTCTGGATGCTCTGTGTAATAATCCTCCACCATTCAGTAGAAATCACAACCCTTGAACAATTCTTGTAGACTCCAGTATTTTTGTGGCTGCCTGTCGTGTGGTTCATTAATATCATATCCTGGATAACAAAGCAAAATGCAGTACTTATGCCCATATCCCTTGACAGGCTTCTCCAACACATCCTCATTCAATTTCCAGAGAATATAACAGTTGTCTTCCAGAGTAAAACCTTCGACCGCCCCTGCAAATCCATTCAGAGGACCATCAATGTCCAAAAACTTGAGACCACCATACTTTGCAGTTAGAGCAGCTGCAAATCTATCATCACCCGTGCTCTTAAGTTGCAAGGACTCCCAGCCTTCATATCATGCCCTGAATAGACGAATGGGAATCCTCTTTCTTTCCTCCCAGAGGCCTTTACCATGAAACTGGGTGAAATCCTTGTCTTCATACAACTTACCAGCTTTTTGGTTAGCCTTTCGACGAAGACTTGACTTCTCATGACTGTAGGCTGCTGCAATTGCTGCCTGTTTCTTAGTCTTCTCCGTGCCTAAATTTGATCGATGACCTCCCTTATTCCTCTTGGTGACCTTCCAGTGTCGCTCTGCCTCCCCAATACCTAACAAATTTGATGTTGTCTTGCACCCCAGCCTGCCTAGTACCTCAGTGAATGGGCTTGAGTAATTCTTGTGCCACTCATGGGCTATGCAATCTGGATTCTCAGCAGTTATCCAGATGTACCTTGACTTGAAGTATCCCTGCTTAGTCCAGGAGTCGTTCTGCTCCTGCCAAAACTTATCAATCAACCTAGCTTCCTCCTGTTCACGCTCTTCCTTGAGAAGAAAGTTGACAGACACAAACATCTTACAGATCAACCGCTCACATGCTAACCTGTCTTCTGGATCCCTATTCTCTGGTTTTGAAGCAAAAGCCATTATGGATGGATCAGGACTCAGCAAATGAGATACACGAACGACATCATTCAATAAACGAGGTTTGTAATACTCCCATATCTGAGGCATCCAAAACTTGAACAATTTGAAGGCATCACTGGGAATAGGCTCCTCTTTTGACTTCACCTGCTGCCCCAATGAGTCTGTGCTGTCAGTAGAAGCATCATCTTCCTCTTCATCACTCCCTGCATCAACAGAGTTGTCAGAGTCTTCAGAAAAATCATCACCTATAAAACAAAAAGAAGCATATGAGGTATGACCGTGAACAATGTACAGAAAATAGAAAGAACTATACCTCTCTCCAACCCAGTCGTCTTCAATCCTCCCATACATTAAGGTAGATCAAAGTCCAAGTCACTGTCACATGCTAGTTTCAACTTAAGTGCTGAACAACTGTCACTGTCCCACTTCTCATATATCTCATCCACGGATTGTGGCAGATGATGGTCAATTTGATGCATAAAGTACTTAACCTTGTCAATCCCTCCTATTTTCATGTCAGCAAGCCGTAATAAAAGATACATGGGATACAATGCTTTACACACATACCACAGTAAGTCCCAAAATCCCTCATGCAAAAGGACCTCACCCACAACAGCAAAGCGCTTCAACTCTTGGAATGCTTTACTGGCCACACATTCTGTCAAAGTATTCTTTAGTCGTACCACCCTGAGCAACTGGATGAGCTCCCCACCCATTCTGCAGTCTGATGGCTTGATGAACTCCAACTTCTTACCGTTGTTATGATTCTTGGATGCCTTTGCAAAGACTGTGTAGGGTGCATGATGGGTATTGCCAAATATACTGCAGAGCTTGCAAAAAAATGTTAGCAGCCAGCCAGGATTAATGAAACATAAAAAAATGGTACATACATACCTTTTTTGCAAACTGACAGATGTCTTTGATAGGGCGAAGTCCCGTCCGTCTACCAATAATTGTGGCAATGGTGTGCTCGATTCCCTGCATCACAGTAATGGCAGGAAAATGCTCCTTCAGCAAGTCAGCAGCCTTTTGGACATTTGCAGCTCCATCAAAAGCAACAACATTAATTCTGCCTCTCATCAGATCAATCTTCTTCATGAGTGGTAAAGCAATAACCAGGCATCCTTTTTGCGGCCGTGCTGCATGTGTTTGCTGCAATCAATGACATCAAGGACACAACTTGGATTGTTTTGTGAGTTGGCAAGAATGTTAATCAGAGGTGTTTTTACAATTGTGGCACCATTGCAAAAAGATTGCCAGTCCATAAGTATCGACATCTGCTAACAATGATTCCAAGCCGTTCTTCTGGTACGATGCGAAATATGTATCAAGGAGTTTGCCAGCAACGTGCGATCTCTTAGGAGGTTCGTACTTATGGTTTGTTGACCTAGCCTTTTGCAGGACTCTGTTGAATAGGGGATCTTCAGCATGAGAAAACCGAAGTGAATGAGCAGCTAGATAGTGAGCGATGGTCAAAGACAATTCTTCTTCCGCCGCAGGATTCCTCTTGTGGGACATAACAATATTCTGCTGCACAAGCTTTCTCGGATGAGTACTCCCTCAAATGAGTTGACAAAAAGGAAATGAGTTTGATATAAACAAAAACAAATACAAAAGTAAACAGAACAATCTTACCAGTACTGAACATGGAGGCAGGCTTAAGGGACAACGGCTTCATAGAAGTCAGGGTAGAGAGATCCCCTGCCGGAGAACCAGATACATCCACAGATTCTGTGGATATTGCTCCCTTGTACCTCCTAGCCCTGATTGCCTCCTTCTCCCTCTGATAATGATCTTTGGCATCCTGCTCTTTCTCGTCAAGAGAGATTGACAGTCTCTCGTGATGGTGAGCCTTCTCGGCAGCTGCCAGGCTCTTCCTCTTTAGAATACCCATGTATAGCTTCCTCCATTCGAGGGGCACACTCTTGCATCCCCTAATGTCCTTCCCCCCCCCCCCCAATGGCATGTCCTAGAGCCTTGGTGTGGTTCCAACGACTCCATTGGTTCTTGCAGTGATGACACCTCCAGATCCTGGCTCCATTTGATGGATCAAGGCATTTGACAATCTTGCCTCCATCCCACACTAAATTTAGACTGGGGAGAGGACATCATCCTCAACCACCCCACCCCATGGCTCTTCCGAGTCGGAAGCATCATCCTCCTCCTCCTCCTCCTTCTTCATGTCTTCATCATGAGAGCCCTGTGATGGCAAGTGACTCAGCCTTTGTTCCTTGGCAAGTTTTGACAATGGGACGTTATCCTCATCATCTGAGGACTCTTGGAATGGCTCTCTTGGTGGCCTCTTTAAACGGGCAAGAGGCACATCATCTTCTGATTTAGAATGGGATGAGGAAGAGGAGGAAGATTCACGATGCATCACCTAAATGTTTGCAATATTGGTTGATAAAAAGGAAGAAGTTTACATAAAAAAGACAGAGCACAAGGGAAAAACTTGCTATTCTTCAAGTAATGGTAGGGTTGTGAAATAGCCGTGGAAGGGGTGAGGCTGGTTGAGACAAGGAGATACAAAAGTCTGTGCACGAATTTTTAATTGTAACCTCCAAGAAAGGAGGAAATTAGAAAAGTGAACACAAACAAAAGACTCTCATGGGAAATGTTGCAGCCGTCGATTCGCAGTAGCAATAGGCAAAGGATGGTGGCAGGGGCCTGGTGATTGGAGAGTTATTGGTGGAGATATGTGGGATTACCTGTGTGGTGGCGGAAAAAAATGAATGCGATTTCAGTTTTCAAGAGTGTCCAAAATCTGAGCAAAAACCAAAAGAAACTCACAGAAAAAAAGCGCAGCCGTCACATGGCGGCAACAATAGGCACAGGATGGCGGCGGATGCATGGGGATTGAAGAGTTATTGATGGAGACATGGGGGGATTACCTGGGTGGTGGAGGAAATAAAATTAGCATGCCATTTCATTTTTCAAGAGTGTCCAAAAACTGAAACACAAACAAAGGAACTCACAGTAAAAGACACGGCCGTCGATCCGAGGCAACATAAGGCAAACAATGGTGGCGTGGTGGTTGGAGATGTATTGATGGAGAAATGGGGGATTACCTGCGTTGGCGGCGGAAAACTCGAATCTATTTCATTGTACAGTTAATGTCCAAAAAAACCACCTAACCAGAGAGAACTCGCCGGATAAAAGGTTGCCGTCGATCCGCGGCAACAATAGGCACAGGACGGTGGCGGGCATGTGTCAATTCGACAGGTATTGATGGAGATTTGGGTGATTCACGGAGGGTGGATTCCCATGGTCGTTGATTTGACTTTTGACTGGGGAAGTGAGTGACAGCTGCAGCACACACATATTTGAGAAGTTCAATCAACAACCAGCCATGCATCAGAATATATGTGACAGGAGGACAGACCATGTTCTGGATACCTATTTTGTGGTTATGGTTGGTTACTGCAAGATTCCGTGTCACATCTTGATCTAAATCGTGACTAAAACTAGCTAATTACTTTGCATGTTTTACAGTAATCTGCCACACACAGTAATCAGGTAACTGTGAAAAATTGCAAATATTCCGGAGTAACACGTAGTTCCGCCAGAATTCCGACGGAATTTGCAACCTAGGAAATGCCATGGTTCCGGGGATCTGCATTCAATTGTTGGTTTGAGCTGCAAATGAATTATGCACAGTCCCACATAATTTGGTCACGGTTCCACACAAATTGATACAATTTGAGCGGCTTCACACAACTGTCAGGTAAGAAAGAGATACCAATCAAAAAGAAGGCAACATAAATATATATGTAATTGAATGTGAAACATACCCGAAAATTGTCAAAACCGCATGATATACTGTTTTGAAAGCGCTCCGAATAGTGGACCCCATTTAATAGAAACCTTGTAACTCAGAAGAACCAAATAAGTTGATTTTCTGATTTTTGGAAACACATGTTAGAACAAGGCATCTGTTAAAGATGGATGTGGTAGTAGTTGAAGAAACAGTTTGGGGGCCAATGTTTCTGTCACCAGCTAACTGACCTAAGTGTATTGTTGGAGGAAAAAATACTACGTTGTGTTTTAGATGATCGTTTTTGTAGACATATTTTCAAGTATGTTATCAGATTTTTATGAGTTCAGTTTACATCAAAAATGAGGATGGAAGGGCAATGCTGATCCCTTTCATCCAAAACAAAACCATGTAGATTCTTGTTGGTGTAGGTATGTTTATACCCTTCTCAAGAGTGTTCTCTTGGTTGGGGCAATGGAGGTTTGTTCTAGGGAGTCCATGTGTTAGGCCAAAAGTCAGGGAAGATGTGATTGCCTGGGAATTGCAAAAATCAAAAGAATCAAAAATGCAAATGCCAGGGAAAAGTCATTGATGTGGCTTTCGTATTTTTGCCAAAAAAGACGAGAAGCAATTCCTAGGGAACCACTGTAATTTTTTAAATGTTGAGAACAGCTCAGATTGGGTGCATCTTTTTCTTATTTAGCGGTTCAACATTTCATTATCAATTCCACATTCAAATATAAATTCCTGAGCATTGTAATTGGTCGTAGTGATGGAGTTTGTGTTAGTATCTTCTTTCAGACGTCCATCTGAAATCAGAATGTGCCAAAAAGCTGAAGTATCCATTCCAGATCTCATGACACTGATGGACATACATTATATTTCATCAGATTCCCCAAAAATTTGGCTATTCCCTAAGAATTGCAATATGACAGATATACAAAATCCATATCAATGACTTTTCCCTGGCATTTCCATTTTTATTTTTTTACTTTTGCAATTCCCTGGGAATTGCATTTGACCTCACTTTTGGCCTAACACATGTTGACTGAGTGCATTGTGCCCATGTCAAGCGCCCACACAAGAACATCCTCCTCCTGTTTAATCTCCCCTTCAATGCAATTAACGGCACTTCTGAAGCCACCCAGCATCTTCACAACCAAGAAAAAATTTGTAGGGTTGCACTTATACAGCTGTTTTACTTTGGTACCACAAAGTGGAGCCATATGTCTAAGATTGCCCAGATAGCCAGCATAGCTCTGCCTAACGAACTGAAGGGGAAGGAGTCCAACTGCTCTAAGGCTTACAATGAACTGCTTGGTCCACTCAACAATCATTTGGATGAGCTTTGCGACTTGAGTGAGCTGGTGGCAAGAAGAATAGTGCGAGAGGTTACTTGTTCGATTGTACTTCATGACAAGAAAGACTCACCAATAAACCTGCCAATGGTTATGACAAAATGAGCAATCTACTGCAATTATAGCTGCCAGTTGGACCGGTGATGATCACCAAGCCAACCGGTGGATATTGCCAGGAATGGGTTGGAGATGGGCCTGAACCAGCAACCCCCAACATTGTGAGTTGGCAGTCCTTCCAGCAACATTGGAAAGCCAATTATCCCCACCTCAAAGTAAACACAAAAAGGGAATATATTTGAAATCATTATTTCGTCATAGGAAATGCCTCTAAATACACTTTTGCTGCTGCTCACCTTGAGGAAGTGTCAACAGGGAGCATGGCAAAGGATTTACTTTATGTTGAATGTAACGAGGAAGAGGAGGCTATTCCTGATGACCATGAGGATGATCTTATGTCTTTGGTTAGTGGGGATGGCTCCTCTGTTGGCTTGGGTGTTACTGGAGGCAAACAACCAGTGGCTGTGGCGGCAGCGAAAGGAGTTGTTGACATGAATATTGAGTATAATTCCGTGGAGTATACAATGAAAGAGAAGTGGATCGCGGGCATCTTGATTGATAAATTTCAGTAGGTGGTTAGGCATGTTGTGATGGCAAAGGCTTAGCAGAAGTTTCTTGATATGGCTGCAGAGGAGGCTGTAGAACATTATAGATCAAATATTAACCATGAACAGCACCACTACAGTTTTATATGTGATTATGCTCAAAACATGAGTTATCCTCGGTTGTTGGATGAGCAGGCGGGGGAACATATTATTTTTCTCATTGTAGTATTTATATTTTTGGAATGGTGGATTGCGCTCGTGCATATCCTGATGAGCAAGGCATTCCTGACAGAAATCATGCGTACATCAATGTATACGAAGAAGCAGTGGGTGCAAAAGGTGGTAACAATATTGTTAGTCTTATTTTATCTGCACTGCACAAAACAGGCATGATACTCAAAGGCAGGAAAGGAGGTGACCTATCTCATTTTTTTGACAATCGCGTTAGGCAAAACAAGAGCAATTGTGTCATCCATGTGTCACCATTGTTGGTGGAGGGAGGATTCTTCACAGAGACAGAAATTTACTTCCTAATTGTTGGGCACATCAAGAACACCGGTGATTGAATTTTTAATTCATTGAAGAAAAAATTGCAGAAGCTAACCGTCTAGATCTACAGCCAGTTGTTGCACGTGATCAATGATCACTATCAGGTGACAGTGATGCCCACTAAGCCATTTGACCTCTTTGATGTTAATGTGTATGAAACAGTTACATCTGCACTTGCACTAGAATTATCACGACCAATCATATTTTTTCAGTCAAGGAACAAAGCATTAGTGTGCATTCCATCACAGGTCAGCCAATTGTGAATATGATAATAAAAGAGGCAGACATACCTGATACCAACATTCAGACTTTTGATGTATGTGTAGCTCGCCACTCTTTGCCAAACCAGACTTCAATTTCCCATAGCCCCTATTGCTCCTCCCTTGCCACTTGCCAAAAGAAGACCCTTTCAAAAGGAAGAATCCATAGATGAAAGTCCATATGCACAAGAAGTAGCGCAAGTTGTGCCCCAAAAATATTTAGAGAAGACCTGCATGAGCAATCTGCAGAAGATTCGAAACAAACGAAGACCGAGGGGAAGAAGAGGGAGAAACTTTGTAGATGGAAGAAGGACGAGGATGCCAAACAATTGGTGCTGGCAGAGACTGTGATTTATGCAAAAAATGACAGAAGAGTCAGTGAAGGGAGAGGAGACAAAAGAGAATATGAGTATCAGTGACATGTCCACTCTATGAGACATTCCAGAGGCTTTGGTGTAAAACTTGGGTGTCCATTGAAGGAGGAGTCATGGTGGGGTTATTTGGTTGGAAGGGGCTGGTAGTGAGAGAGGGGTATTCGGCTGGTAGTAGGAGAGGGGTAGTCGTCAAAATCGTTATTGTTCTGGGGTGGGGGCTGGGCACATTGTTTTGTCATGTCCGCTCTGCAACACATTCCAGGGGCTTTAATGTAAGATATGGGTGTCAGTGAAAAGGATGAGTACTGGTGGGGCATATGGGTTGGAATGATTTGGATATGGGAGAGGAACAGTCATCATCGTTGTTGGTTTTCAGTGGGGTTAGTGTGTTTTGTTTGGGTCGGGAGTGTTTAGGCGCAGAAGTTTATCACCCAAATCTCAAAAATTGCCTTTTGACAAAAGACCACTATTTGTCTCTGTGAATATTTTTGGGATCTATAAAGTTAGGGGTCAGAGTTCTATTGGTCCCAGTCTTAAATCTCTCCATGTGGGATCGAACCCACGACATAAAAAGTGAGAGTCACGGCATCCATGATTTCCCAGGCTGTGGCGTGAGAAAAAAGTCTCTCCATGTGGGGATCGAACCCACGACCTCAAGATTAACAGTCTCGCGCTCTATCTACTGAGGTAACGGAGATTCCAGAAGGCACACAAGATTTTTCACCAACGGCACGTCTCACGAGCGCCCGAAGAATGACGCTGTCAGAGGCGTAAATCTCAAAAATTGCCTTTTGACAAAAGACCACTATTTGTCTCTGTGAATATTTTTGGGATCTATAAAGTTAGGGGTCAGAGTTCTATTGGTCCCAGTCTTAAATCTCTCCATGTGGGATCGAACCCACGACATAAAAAGTGAGAGTCACGGCATCCATGATTTCCCAGGCTGTGGCGTGAGAAAAAAGTCTCTCCATGTGGGGATTGAACCCACGACCTCAAGATTAACAGTCTCGCGCTCTACCTACTGAGGTAACGGAGATTCCAGAAGGCACACAAGATTTTTCACCAACGGCACGTCTCACGAGCGCCCGAAGAATGACGCTGTCAGAGGTGTGCCCAGGTAGAGACTTCCACCATTACTACCACGATCGTACGATAGAGCGATACCGCCCTGTACGATATCATGGACATAGACCACTCGGCCATTTCCGCGAATGTTCCAACTCAGTATTGTTTTTGTATCCGAACCACACAAAAATGTGCTCTATCAAAAGAAAAAAATTAAAAATATACGCCACTTTTGCGATTGGGGTTGGCTTTCTAAGAGTGTCTGTAAATTTTCTTCCTCTCTGACTGATACCTTGAAGTACCATGTGGCAGAAATATTATTGTCTGTACAAGTTGTTCATAACACTCAATTTGAACCAGCCTAATGAATTTGCACTCAAGTTCAGTGACTCTTTGACAATTTGATAGGTGTGCAGTCATCCCTGCTCATACTCAAATGAGAACTGCATCAGGGATCATTACGTGATGTATCAGTGACTGTTCCTTCGTTTCTTGCAAACTGTGACAAAAATCAACAAAATCTAAAGTATGGCAAAGATATAGAAGAAATCAATCAGGACACACTAGTGAAATAATCATCAGCAAATAAGATAAGGTAAAAACAATGAAGGACTAAATTTTGTTGTTTTCAGAAACTCACATACTAGAAAAATACGATCTAAGAATCAGACATTGATTGGGCCACAACTGTTCCTTTGGCATACTCTTGATCTCTTCACTTGTTTCTGTAGCATGTTGTTCTCTTTGCACTTATTGTCTTCTTTCTTCCAAACAGCTACTTTTGATGCTGAATGGAGACGGGTAACACAAAGGCCAAAGGCCAACTCCATGACAATCTGTACAGTGTTGGCTGAACAAGAAGGCACCAGGAGGAGGGTCAAGCTTGTCCAAGGAAAGTGGCCAGGTGTTGTTGTCATTTGTCAATCCATGCCTGCTGTAAAGCTATTAGACATTGTGACAGGGCTATGTATTATATTGAAAAAGCAAGTCATATCATGGCCCAGTGCATGAGATGAAGTTTTGGGTCCAGGGAGAAGAAGTGGGGCCATGTCAGTGAAAACCAAGACAGAGGTCATGTTGAGTAAGTGCGGAGTATAGAAGGCAAGGATGTATCATGGGAATGTAAACCTGAAACAAAGGAATCAACTGCAACATTTTGGGGTACTCAAATAACAATTAACAATAATGGTTGATTTTTCTCTAGAGCCAATGCTGATATGTTTGGTGATGAGATGATGCGCATAAAATAAATATGGATGATGGTGTTTACTCACCCAATGAGTTGTAAATATAAATCAACTTAATTTTGAAGAATGGCATTGTCCCTAAAGGATTTTTTGGTTGCTTAAAAAGAGTTTTTGATGTATTCCTTTGATTGATATATGAATTCAATCTATCTTAATCAACCAACTTGACATTTTCCTGCCCTATAAACGCTCGCTCTCCCTCTGTCCCTCTGTCCCTCTGTCCCTCTGTCCCTCTGTCCCTCTGTCCCTCTGTCCCTCTGTCCCTCTGTCCCTCTGTCCCTCTGTCCCTCTGTCCCTCTGACCCTCTGACCCTCTGACCCTCTGACCCTCTGACCCTCTGTCCCTCTGACCCTCTGTCCCTCTGTCCCTCTCTCTCTCTCTCTCTCTCTCTCTCTCTCTCTCTCTCTCTCTGTCTCATCGTCTCTCTCATCTCTCATCTCTCTCTCGACCTCTCTCTCTCGACCTCTCTCTCGACCTCTCTCTCGACCTCTCTCGACCTCTCTCTCTCTCGACCTCTCTCTCGACCTCTCTCTCTCTCTCTCGACCTCTCTCTCTCTCTCTCTCTCTCTCTCTCTCTCTCTCACGACCTCTCTCTCGACCTCTCTCTCTCTCTCGACCTCTCTCTCTCTCTCGACCTCTCTCTCTCGACCTCTCTCTCTCTCTCCTTTGACCTCTCTCGACCTCTCTCTCTCTCTTTCTCTCTCTCTCTCTCCTCTCTCTCTCTCTCTCTCTCTCTCTCTCTCTCTCTCTCTCTCTCTCTCTCTCTCTCTCTCTCTCTCTCTCTCTCTCTCTCAACCTCTCTCAACCTCTCTCTCAGCCATTGCCATAATTTTCATAACAATCGGACAGCCTTTCACAGTCACTTCTAAGTCCTCTCCCAAACACTCTCAACCCAATAAATAAATTGCTTTCATATCCAGCCAAAGCAATAGTCCCTTGCTTATGCATTTCAACTCACCAATCAATGACTTTCTTTCGTCTTCCAAACTGCACCCCCTCCCCAACCACACACAATACCTGTGTTGACCCCATGCTGACAAGTGCACTGCCAGAGTAGCCACTCATTGCCAGTGCCAACTCAGAGTTTCTGTTGTGGGAGGGAGTACTGAGTGGTGATAGGACATGTGTGGTATATCATTGGGGTCTCTAGGATTTCAGTTCATCAGATGGGCATCAATGTAACGGCCAATGAGCATAAGTGCTGATGGTGTATGTCTGATGTGGGCTGACTATTCTACTGATTAGAGTTAAGGGTTTGTGATGGCCAATATTCCCTTTGCATTTTCGCTTTCAAGAAAAGCTTGTTGAAAACAATCATTATGATGTCAACATGTTTATGTACACTTGACCTGGCAGAGTCATGCTCACACCCACTCAAAGTTACTCTCATGCACACAGTTAATGCCCCGCTCACTGAACCTGGCACAGTCACTATCACACTCCGTTGTATGCACTCAGGTCTGCTCAACTCCTCAAAGACCAAATGGATATGAACTCAAATAAACAAGCCATTCTAAGGCCCAATATAGATTTTCACCAAACAAAAAGTGTGTAATCATAAACTAAACTTTAATTGGTTAGATTTATGTCTTGGTATTCATACAAGAGATCAGTGATAAAATACAAAAATTGTAAAATACGAGGTAATTACTCAGATTGCAAAATTTTAATGTACCGTTTCACTTTCCCAATTAAAGCATTGGGTGGAGCACCGTTCAATTCTTAAGATAGTAATTCCAAATCAAGGTCTGAACCAATTGGCTGCATCCTTGGATAATCATATGTCTGTCACCAGCCAATGTTATTGTTCAATTGAAAGGGAATTTGAAAAGAAAAATATCTCCCATTCTAGAGTGATGATTTTCAAACCACTGCCATCTTAAAGTGGACAAGCACAACTAGTATGCATCTCTTCACATTCTTATAAAAGCCATTTTCCAAGACATAATGCCAATTTGTTCTTCTGTTTACTTTGAAATTTTCAAAAATATTCTAGTGGCAGCAGAATTGTGGGCATTGAAAACTTTGTGCTTCAATTTGATGCCAAGTTCTATTATTGCAATAATTCGCCAATACCAGACTGCTTGGCCTGATTTATAGGTTGTTTAATTACTCTAGTTGCCATGGGCTGCATATATGGACCTTTAAATGTCTGCCCCGTGCTCTTTATACTACTAAGATATAATGCTTCAATGCCAGAGCCTCATCAATATCAGTGTGTTATCAGCCAAATAGAACCTGACAAAATGATTTTTCTCATTAATTGATAAATACCCAAAATACAAAGGCATATGATACATTATTGGAAAGCACTGGCTATATGTTTGAACAAAGAACGACAATTGAAATGACACCAAGGACTCAAGGAAGGCAAGAAAAAGTTGCATGTAACTAGGCATTAGGTAGCATTCTTAAGGTATATATAGAAATACTGATGATGGGATTGTGTTCAACTTTGCTCTGTGTGCATATGCTTTGTGTACATTGTCATAAAATCATGTCAGTGTCTCAATTTGAGCCAGCACAAGATAGGGAATTATTCATGTTTACCAATATCTATGCACTCTCGGAAGCAAAATAAATTGTACTATAATTACTACTGATTTCAACTCACTGCATTACTCATAGCATTGCTGATGGCATTACTTGGGATCATGCTTCATCATCATGGTCTTTCTTGATACAGTGCATGTAACCATGTAACTATCAGCAATCATGAGAGAAATGTGTTTATTCGATCAATTAGCATTAATCTTTCCCAGAGCAAAAGTTTGCATCACAACAATAACTTACGTAGAGTACTACTTAATTTATGGCTGTTGCTTAATATACTATGCACATGAGAACTTTGTTGGTATAGTTGGGCCTCATTAGTTTGATAATCAATGTCAATGCACACATTATGCAGATATCCAACACAGATGATGGATATGTCAATGCCAGAAATTGGTCTCGTGCACTCTTTTCATCAAACAAAAGAGCAATGAGTGGACACAGAATGCTGGTCCAATGGTAATAATTATGAGAAATTATTTCACTAAGTAAACGCATTTGTAAATAAAGCTGAACATTTCATTTCCATAAAGCTAGTGAATCTGGTTTAAATTATTTTGATCAAAATACCTCCCTTAAAAATGAACTGGCATTTGCAATCAGCATATCATTATTGCTGGTCCATCAATCATGTGATATTACAAACCGCAAATGCTTTTCTATTAAGTGCTACAGAAGGGAAGCAAGGATGCAAAGGGGGTGGGGGTAAGGGTGCGCAGCAGGGCCAAGAATGTTTACCCTGTAAGACAGGGAACTTTGCCAATTTTTAAGCAATTGGTTTATAGTTGGTTGATAGTGTTTTGGTCAATAGTTATTGATAGTCTGCTGACCAGCTAGAGTCAATGAATATTTTACCCCTCTATCAACTTTTTGGCCGCAGTATCGGTGGAGATTAACATCTTTTGTTTTCATAGTTGTTGATATGTTGACCACAATCAATGATATTGACAAGTAACAAAACAACTATCATGCAAACGAAAAACACCAGCAACCTCCCTGTACACTCGAGTGTACAGGAGACTTACTGGAGCCTCCCCAAATAGTACATTCCAGTAACCCAACTGAACACTTCAGTAACTGTATGATTCGCTAGTGTACGGGATGGCTAGCAGAGTATACCAGTGGGTTACATGTCATTCCAGACCTCAACTAGTTTTCACAGTTATTTTTACATATGTAAGGAATTGGTAATTTTTAACAGGAAAACTGACTTCCCAGTAAGATATAGAATTGATATCAATCTAAATAGAGTCTATAACTACATTACTTATACCAGTGGCATACTGGAAGTGTACGGTTTGGTTACCAGAAGTGTATGGGAGGGTGACCTGAGCCGTTCGGCACAAAAAAAATATCACGCGAAAATTATAGGTAAGTTCGACAGGGGTCAAAGAGTTTATTTTTATGAGCTTAATTTGCTCTAATTGTGAGGATGGAAGGGCAGTGGAGCTGCTCTTCCAACCCAAACAATGCAAACGAAATGTGTGTAGATTCTACACACATTTGGTAAGTATTTAGCCTTCTTAAATGAAGATGCTATGGACTCTGGTGTTCCGGAGCCCATAGGGCAGTGGACTCCTGTGGTGGGGAATCCTAGCTTTTTGGACCAGGGGGGTGGACTCCAATGTTGGGGAGTCCTTGCCTTTTGGATCAGGGGCAGTGGACTTCCCACCTGGGGAGTCCTGAGAATGCTCCTTTTGTATTTTGTTCCAATGGGTACAAAAATGGGCTGATTCTTGGCCTATGTCACTTGCCCCAACGTATGGAGGTATCACGTAAAAACGGAACAAAAAACCTAAATATGTGTTTAGGTGAAAAAAGTGTTCTCATGAGAGTAACTGTAACAAACTAAAGAGTCTGTTAAATATATGTAACAAGTAAGTGTTGTTTGAAGAGGGAGATGCTGTTTTTGAGAACTGACATCATTTTTGGTTTACATTTGGTTGTTAAAAATAGGTGTAACTCTTCGAATATTAAATCTTTCTGATTTTGTTCCGTGTTGAATCCTGATGGTGCCATTCGTATGAACTGTTATGATAGTCCGAGGATCACTTTCATACCTGCTTTTGCCTTTGCGGAGTATACCATCTTTAATAAGAAGTACTTGATCACCAATTTTATAGTCCCAATCGCGACGTGAGCGATTTTCCCATTCTGTGTTTTGGTCTGTTTGGTGTTGCCTATATTCTCCAATTTTATTCCAGTTGGCCAGGAAGGGAATGTCGAACAACATGTCACGTCCAAAATTGGCTGCACCTGGGGAGGCTTTTAGTACTGTGTGGTATGTTGAGCGAATGGCCCAAGCAACGTTTGTCACAAACGTATCTATGTCGCTTGGCTCTACTGAAGGGGCCATGTCTATTTCAGCTCTACAGAGCATAGATGATATCACCTGGTGCACTCGTTCTAGAATAGCATTTGCTTGAGGATTCTTGACACTGGTAGGCTTACTCGTGATCCCATATGATTCACATAGGGCTTTGAACTGAAGTTTGAATTCGCTTCCATTGTCATAGATTATGTATTGACAACGTGGATACCTACTATACCAGGTCTTATTCACTAAGTTGCTGATCATTGCTGATGACTTATCAAAGTATGCTAACTTAGGTTCTTCATTGTCCTCTTTGCTCCTACGCCCTTTTGTATCCAGGGGAATAATTGCCTCAGTGATTACCGGCAGGACAATTATTTCAAACCAGCTGGACGCTGAATCAATCATAGTCAGACACATGAAATCAATTACTGTCCCATCTTTACCTTTGATTGTGTACGGGCCTATCAGGTCCACACATAGTACTTCCCAAGGGTTTGTGATGGCGAATTTAGTAGGGAGTTTCCCATACTTATGCTTATGCCTCTTGTTTACTTGGCATGCATGACAGTTTTTGACATATTTCCGGACGGTATTTCACAAAGGTTTTCTTCGAGTCTCGTGTGTCCAGGTTGCTGTAGATAGTGGTGGTACCAACTAACTGCACGATGTTGAAGATCTTTTGGAATGACCATTTTTCCGTCCTTGCATAGGAGATGTGTACTTTTGACCAATTGTGTCGAGTACTGGTCTTTCAATGTCTTCAAGCTGGCATCAAGCTTTTGTGCTTCTGCAATCTCTTGTACTGTTAAGGGTAGATTACATCTTCTTCGCTGCGGTTTGCAAATACTAGATTCATTTCCTCTTGGTATGCAGAGGTGTCTATTGCACTCTCTTCTTGCATGGTGTAATGACACCAGCATTTGGTGAACGTCATCCAGTTCTCATGCTCACTCGGTATTGGTCCGATGTCTAAGCGAGAGATGGCGTCGGCAACAGTGTTATGTATGCCTTTAATATAAACAATTTCGGGGCCAAATTCCTCGAGGAGCAATCTCCATTGGTAGACACAGTCAGAGGTTAATCCGAGGGCGTCTTGGATTAGATTTTTATGGTCTGTATAGACTTTTACTCTTTGTCCCCACAACATGCCTTTGAACTCCTTGAGTGTTTCCACTATGGCCAGTAGTTCTAGTTCGGTCACGCTGTACTTCTGTTGCGTCATGGACAGCTTCCTGCTGAAGAACGCAAGGGGCCTATTACCCTGGGTGATAACTGATCCAAGTTGTTTAGACGAGGCATCAGTATATATCTCAAATTCCATTGAATAATCGGGATAGGCTAAAACTACATCCTTGGCAATAGTAGTCTTAACGTCATCGAATGCATTTTGATGCACCGTGTCCCAGTACCATGGACGTTTCATTGTCTTATTGGCTCTGGTGACCTTGGTGTGACCACACTCTCCTACCAGTGAGGTGAGTGGGGCAAGCACTTCGCTGCGTCTTGCCCAAAGATCTCTATACTACTGGACCATGCCCAGGAACTTACGGAGGTCTTGGACATTTTTCGGCGGTGAGATCGCGAGAATCGCTTGTACCTCTTTCTGTTGAGGTTTAATCCCCGTTCGTGTGAGGGTATAACCTAAATACTCAGTTTCTATGGCACAGAAAGACAATTTTTGGGCGTTGATTTGCAAGCCTGCCTCGCGTAACCTGGTAAGCACCATTTTCAGTTTGTCAAGGTGGTCTTCCAGATTTGCCTTTGTGATGCATAACAAATCATCAAGGTAAGCTCTTACGAACTCTAAGGCTACCATTAGTGATGACATTTTTGCTTGAAAAATATCTGGTGAACCAGCGATGCCCATTGGCAATTGGAGGTAGGAATACTTGCCCCATGGAAAATTGAGGGTACATATTTTGGATGAATTGGGATCCAATCTAATGGTATAATAACCCATGTTTAAATCTAGGGTTGTAGCATAGGTAAATCCTTCTAGCTCTTGCAGATCTGTACTGATTTTGGGTAATGGAAATGGATTTCTGACTAGTCGTTTATTTACCTCCCTAAAATCAGTGAGAAAGCGTACAGTTCTGTCTTTTTTTCCAGTGATAAATGATGGTGACGCCCATTCCAACTCGGCTGAAACTCTACCACTCCCAGTTCGCATAATCTATTCAGTTCTTTGATAGTTGTTTCTTTGCAAGATTTTGGTACTGGGTATGCCTTGCCATGATATGGCTTTGCACCCTCTATAAGTTCGAAGGACACAGGCTCTGTGTTACAATCACCTAGTATTCCATCAAAAAGTTCCTCAAAATGTGTGAGTAACTTTAGCAACGAGTTTTGGTCTTGGAGACTAAGGTGAGTACAATTGGTGCTAACAATTGATTGGAGGTCTGCCTTCTTATAATTCGCATCTAGGATTTTAACTACCCGCTGTGTTGCTTCCTGCGTACTTTGTGGTTCATTCGCCATGCTGTTGTTGACAGCCCAGGCTTTATCCAGGTTCGATTTGGTCAGACTATTGACATGTCTCATTGGCAAAATGACTTGGTCAATGGTAATTTCTTTTGTTTGAAAATCTAGAAAAATTCCGAGCTCTTTCATGGTTTTACATCCAAGAATGAGATCAAACACTGGCTTGGTCACCTTCTTCTTATCGTACTCTACTACGTCTGGAGTCACTAAGTACTCCTTACTGTTCAAATACTCAAAGAATTTCAGGTTAACTTCGCTCCGTCCTTTGGTTAGGAAGCTCCCATTTGACGTATGCCAAGACTTTGGCACCTGCCTAGTCAAGTAGGGAAAGTGTTTCTCTGTTCCCTTTTCATGAAACAAGAGGTCACCATCAGATCCACTATCAAGTAGGATCTTGATGATCGTGTTACTGGTACAACGCCCTGTAGAGTGTTCGAGTTTCTTACGGGCTGGATTTTCATTCGTTGAATAACGTGCTTTGGCTACTACAGTAGTGACCCCTCCTTCTTTACCTGTCAAAGGGGAGTTCACACTATTGAAAAGGTCACCCGACAGTTTGGGGTCTGACAATTTGGCAATTGTTTCACTCTGTGTTGGTTCAACTGAAAGATTTCCTAGGTCTTGTGTTGGATTCGAACTGACATTGTTTGAATCAGAAAATGTTATGTTGGCACGTGGGGAAGTTTTAATCGGACTAAGATAGGTGTTGATCATGTCATTACAGTCAATTTTACTACACAATTTCTTAGTACTCCCCAACCCATCATCTCAGGATGAGTCTGAATCATCACTGTCACTCATGTTGTGATGTTTACGCTTCTTCTTGCTGATAGCGCGTTTCATTTTCTTGTTGGACTTGGTAAGTTTGTTGATTTTATCGGATAGCTGTGCATAGCTATTTCCTCCTCAAGCAGGTCTCTCTTGTCCACAAGAGGATCCATTTGGTTTTTTCCCCTTGAAGCTAGACTTTGGGGTCCCATTGGATTCATACTTCTGGCAATCCGGAGTGTTGTGGGTGGTATGTGCGCCCCCATGCTTCTTACGGACAGAACAGTACTTCTCTGTGCGACGTTTCTTTGGAATCCGGTCACTAAAAGAGACCATCTTCTTCTTAGTTGAGTCGCTAGACTTGGCTGCATTTTTGGGCCCTTCTCCAACCTTCTCGGTGGGGTAGGCCTTCTCGATGCGTTCAAGGATTTCGAGAAGTTCCCTGACACTCTGTGGTACCAAAGCTCCGCTGAGCTCATATTGGTCCTGCTAGTTCCTAGGAACCATCCTGAGGATGTGGCTTGCCAAGTCGGCATCATCAAAGGGTCCACATACTTTTGTCGACTTTGCAGCCTACAAAGAGTAAAACAGGCACGGCAAGAGTTCTACATACCCGTTAAGGCGTTGGATCCTCTGCACGAAGTCCCTGATGGGTACCCTGTTAGGTTTCTTCAGCCCATTGCTGATGTAGAACCTTTCTTGCTCTGCTGCATCAGTCCTAAAGACAGTCTGCAGGTGCAACTGGACACACTCCCTGAAGGAGTTCCAGGTTGCTGAGCATTTTGTGGGGTGTTTGTTCAACCCCATATACATCAGTCCATGGTTCACAGTTGATCTGTTCCCCTACGATGGTGGTCCAAGGCCTACGAGCAGTTTCCGAGAGTTGGGTGGAATACTGCAAGAAGATTGCTTGGCCAGCGGACTCTATGGCCTCTTGGCTACAGATTTTGGCAGCAGTTGCCTTGGTCCATGCCTGGAGGACAGGAGAACTTTTGTCCGTTCCCTTATATGCTTGGCTTTGGCCGCAGTGGCCGCAGTCAGTTTTTCCTCAGCCTTCTTGTCTGCCTTGCATGCTTTCTCGAAATCCGTGTGTAAGCCCCTCTGGGAAATGATCTCCAGTGATGTCTGAACATGGTGCAGGAACTGCTCCGGACTTCCCTCATCAAAGACGGTGACAGACAAGGTCATCTTATTGGAGACCTTGATTTTATTTACCACCTTGGTGGTGTCCGTGGCAGAGGGGATGTAGGAGATGGGTGGCTTGGACATCCCAGAGCTCCTCTCACACTCCTGCGGCTTGAGGCCTTCTGGGCTCGACTTACTCGACAACATCCTCTCAATTGCCTCTCCAAGGGGCGTATTATAAAATAAGGCCTTGAAAAAGTTCTTGGGTGCCCCGTGGAGGTTAGTTCAAAAAAGATTTTTTATTATTGTTATTCTTAAATTTTTCTTCTTCAACTTCTAATTCTTGAAAGTCTTGCTTCCAACTAATTCGCAAGAATTCTCGATCGCAAAATTAATCCGACTCGTAGGACTCCCCGATCGCCGAAGTCAATTGCTTGAAGTTTATCGCTTAACTCGCTGATCACAGGAGAATTTTTGGAGAGCTCGTCAATCACAAAACCGGAGGAATTCATCGAACGCGTAGCTGATTTTGGAGAGATCGTCGATCGCGCAAAAGAAAACGTATCACTGACGCGAAAAAGTTAAAATTGCCACTTGCGATCAAAAATAATTTGCGTACCTTGCGTCGGAGGGGTTGGATGTCGTTGGTTTTGGTGCGCAAAGGTCGCACCACGGCTATCTTCAGATAGTGACTTGAGCCGTTCGGCGCAAAAAATATCACGCGAAAATTATAGGTAAGTTCGACAGGGGTCAAAGAGTTTATTTTTATGAGCTTAATTTGCTCTAATTGTGAGGATGGAAGGGCAGTGGAGCTGCTCTTCCAACCCAAATGATGCAAATGAAATGTGTGTAGATTCTACACACATTTGGTATGTATTTAGCCTTCTTAAATGAAGATGCTATGGACTCTGGTGTTCCGGAGCCCATAGGGCAGTGGACTCCTGTGGTGGGGAGTCCTAGCTTTTTGGACCAGGGGGGTGGACTCCAATGTTGGGGAGTCCTTGCCTTTTGGATCAGGGGCAGTGGACTTCCCACCTGGGGAGTCCTGAGAATGCTCCTTTTATATTTTGTACCAATGGGTACAAAAATGGCCTGATTCTTGGCCTATGTCAGAGGGTAACCGGAAGTGTACCAGAGGGTTACCATAGTGAACAGGAGAGTAACCAGAAGTGTACCAGAGGGTTACCGGAGTCTATGACAGAGGGTTACCAGGACCAGTTTAGGTACTGTTAGACTACAGGGTAATGTAATAATATTGGGCGGAGTAGGTGCCCGCTTTGGTTTGCACTATTATTAGGCTCTACTAGAATACTTACATATGCCAGTACATGATTAATTTCTTCCAGGCCAACCCATTCTTCTCCCCCAAAGATGAGCCTGAAAAGCCACACCTGCCAAATCTCAGCCCCACACTAATAAAGGCATATGAGGACCATCCACACCAACACTAAGACTTGATTTTTTTGTGCACACCAACAACACACTATTACAATGCAATGACAATGAAAAAGTTAATTCCAGATTAGAAAGATAATTAAAAACACAAAGCAACACTTACAGGCAGCTAAATGAGTGGGTGGCCAAACTCAGTCTCTGTGCTGAGTTTTGGCCTTTAATGTACAAGGTAATTTAATATGTAATTGAAAATTAGATGTGGTCAAAAACACTTGTAAAAAAGGTCTAGTTCATAAGAACACACCCTGAAATTATTCCTGCCACCACCAATTGCTAGCTAGATGGCCATGCTGGGTGGGAGACTAAACTCAGTCTGTGGGCTGAGTTTTGGCGATTCCTATGGGTCTGTAAGTATTCCATTGAAAGTTAGATGTTGTGGAAAAAGTTTGTAAAAAATGTCCAGATCATAGAAACTTACCCTGAAAATACACCCCCCGCTGCCCATTGTTGTTGGCTAGATGTCAATGCTTGGTGGAATGACATACTTCTGGTACAGAAATTCTCAAGGTTTGTACATAATTCCTATTTGGAGGGTGTTTAAAAATTGGCAGAACATATATAAAACCAACTGATTTGTAAATAAAAATAGGACAAATAAGCTGTCATCAAAAAGATTCAAAAACCAACCGTAGAATCACCACCAAAACTAGACCCAACAGGTGATCTTCTCGGTGGTAACTTGTGATTCATGAAATGTCAATCATGAACTACCAGTTTGCAACCAGTAAACTCTCAAGATTTTTTGAATCAAAGCTTCGCGTAATGAACAAAAGTGTAGCTTAAGCCATGCAAAAAAAAATCCAGTAAGTCACGGGTACACTCTTGAATCCTTGTAACCTGCCTGTACACTCTGATATTTTGTGAGTGTACAGGTAGGTTACCAGTGTTTTTTGTTTGCAGTATTGGTACCACACCATATTGATTTTGATGGAAATGCCTTATACTACAATATAACAATATTTTAAGCAATCATACCAGTACTATAGACAATTTTGCTAATTGCAAATTATTCTTTGTCGCTTAACCAAAACTATGACTTTACCAAAACTATTCTGATACTTAAGCACAAAGAGACTTAAAAACATATACAAATAGTTCTATATGGGGCTTCTCCATGAGCAAAGCCATAGAAAGTTGCCTGTTGTGCTCCGAGTCCTTCTGCATTATTGTGTGCATTGGTGAGAACGGAAGAGGTCATCATGTGCTGGAACTGCATGTGTACTGTAGCAACCCCAGTAGTTGGATCAGTGATAGTAATGTCTTCAACCCCTGGAGTGTGTCGAATTCCCCAATGGGGACTTGCATCACCCTCAATGCACTTGCACCCATCACATAACACTCCAAACCAGAAGCAAGCATGCAGACAACCATTTTATCACATGATTGTACATGTGCATGGTTCTCATTCCACTCAGCCCCCAATAATGTGCAAAGGTAGCCCTCCTCAAAAAAACTCCGGGGAAGCCATTCATCCAACCTGGCAAGACCTTCCCAATCCTGAGGTAGGATGTGGGGAGGCTGACAGATTGAAATTACAAAAACACAATGTCCTTGACTCCATCCTTTGCTTTGTTCCTGCTAAAGAAGAACCTGTAGGTGCAGGAGAAGTTGGGGTAAGAAGCAAGGGATGTGGTGTCCAAAAGTGTGGCCACATCATCAACAGAAGTGTCCTTTTGGGGCTTTTGCAATTCCTGGTGGTGTAGCGATTGCCATTTGGGGGGCATTTTCCAGATGACAACGTGTGGGCAGCAGCATCTTCCTCTAGGCTTTGACATTCTGCTATATCTTCTTCTTCAAAGTCCGATAAAGTTGACAAGTCCACAGAGGCAGAGGCTGCATCAGTGAGGTCACTGTTGTCAGAACTGTGATACGATGAGTCTTCCGCTTGCTTGTTACAAACTAAAACAGAAGGTGAGGGATATTATTCTATTCATGATCAACAGAACTATTTTGTTTTAAGTACTTACCTTTGCTGTACATGCCAATCACTTTCCCAGTGCACCACTCAACGATCGAAGTCTTGTAGTTACTTTTGAAAGTTTCTTTTGGTTGGTTGGGGTGAAAGCACAACCTGATTTTTACAATGTACTGAGCATGGCTGCATTCTGTGTTGATTGGTTTGTCTTTGATACATTTGCGAAGCTTGCTTTCATTCTGTACTCCACTTTTTGATGTGTGAGGGAGCCATTGTAAAAAACGTGAAAGGCTCTCTTTGTTCAAGGCCCCCTGTTGGCCTTTATTGCAGAAAATGATTTATCATGTGTTGGTGTGTGATTCATGCAGGACTGTTATTTCAAAAAGAGCTTTTAATATAACCTATTTCTCATTATATCTTTTTTCTCAAAAATAGTCTATTTATCGAATATAGCCTATTTATTGAAAATGTCCTATGAAATAGCCTATTAAATAGCCTATTTTTGAGAAATAGACTATTTTTTAGAACCAGGCTATATTCAAGTTCTATGGCTACAATTGCTATTCCTACATAGAGCAGGTTGCTATTTTGAGAAATAGGCTATGTTCAAGAAGAAGGCACTTTATGAATTTCAAAAGTCACCAATTTCTTTAATATAGCCTATATTTCTGGAATCTGGAAGATAGCTTATTTCTTTAAAACAGCCTATTTCCCAACGACACTGCAAACGAAAAACACCAGTAACCTCCCCGTACACTCGAGTGTACGGGGAGGTTACCGGAGCCCCCGGAATGGTATCTTCCGGTAACCTCCCGGTACACTTCTGTAACCCTCCGGTAAACTAGTGTACGGGAGGGTTACCGGAGTCTACCGGGAGGTTACCGGAAATTTGAGACCAAAAGGAGCTTTTCAATTTTTTTCTACGTATGATAGGAATTGGTACGCTTTTACAGGAAAACAGACTTCTCAGTAAGTCTTAGAATCGATATCAATCTAATTAGTGGCTATAACTGCATTACTTAGTAGCTAAAAAAATGTTTACCGGTGGCATACCGGAAGTGTACGGGAGGGTAACCGGAAGTGTACGGGAGGGTAACCGGAAGGTTACGGGAAGGCTACCGGAGAGTACCGGAGGGTTACCGGAGCATACGGGAGGCCTACCGGAACGTTACAGGAGGGTTACAGGGAGGGCTACCTACTGTTGGACTACAATAATAGAGTATGTGTAATTTATCTCCACTAATATAATTAAACATACTACATTAACATATTTTAGGGGCCCGCCCAACACATCGCCCACCAAAAGGACACAGGTGCCAAAATTTCAGCCCCAAGCTGCTCCAAGATGAAAACGATACTGTGGACAATATTATCACCAAGGTAGAAGAAAATTAATTATTTAATTGAAACTAAGCTGAAATGAAAACAATTGAAATATAGTATGACTTCAATAACTCACCATAAAAATTTACATGCCTCTGCAAACCGTTGTTGGCAACACGGCGGTGCAAGGCCAAATGCCAAACTCAGTCTGTGGACTGAGTTTCGCTGTTCCGTGCCTGGCCTGAAATAAAATAATTGAAAATTAGATGTAGTCAAGACATGTGTAGAAATAATTGTATTCTATTCAACTCACCTCTGTTAATATACCTGCCGCTGCCAAATATTGTTGGCAACACGGCGGTGTAAAGCGAATCCCAAACTCAGTCTGTGGACTGAGTTTTGGGGATTTCAGAACTGGGCCTGTAACTATTTCATTGAAAAAAATTAACATGTGTTGAGTATAATAGGGTCAAAAATGATGAGTTAATCAAAACTCACCCCAAAATATACCCGCCGCTGCCAATTGTTGTTGGCAACACGGCGGTCCAAGGCGGAATGCCTAACTCAGTCTGTGGACTGAGTTTTGGCGATTTTGCCAGTACACCTGTAACTAATTAATTGGAAAAAATGGACGTGCGGTGAGTATTATAGTGCAAAAATGGTGAGTTCATCAAAACTCACCCCCAAAATATACCCGCCGCTGCCAATTGTTGTTGGCAACATGGCGGTCCAAAGGCGGAATGCCTAACTCAGTCTGTGGACTGAGTTTTGGGATTTTGCCAGTACACCTGTAACTAATTAATTGGAAAAAATGGACGTGTGGTGAGTATTATAGTGCAAAAAATGGTGAGTTCATGAAAACTCACCCCCAAAATATACCCGCCGCTGCCAATTGTTGTTGGCAACACGGCGGTGCAAATGGGAATGCCTAACTCAGTCTGTGGACTGAGTTTCGGCGATTTTGCCAGTACACCTGTAACTAGTTAATTGGAAAAAATGGACGTGTGGTGAGTATTATAGTGCGAAAAATGGTGAGTTCATGAAAACTCACCCCCAAAATATACCCGCCGCTGCCAATTGTTGTTGGCAACATGGCGGTCCAAGGCAGAATGCCTAACTCAGTCTGTGGACTGAGTTTCGGCAATTTTGCCAGTACACCTGTAACTAATTAATGGAAAAAAAATGGACGTGTGGTGTGTATTATAGTGCAAAAAATGGTGAGTTCATGAAAACTCACCCCCAAAATATACCGGCCGCTGCCAATTGTACTCAGTCTGTGGTCTGAGTTTTGGCGATTTCGCCGGCAGGCCTGCAACTAATTAATTGAAAAAAAATTGGCCGTGTGGTGAGTATAATATTGTAGAACAAGATGAAATCGTGATTACTCACCCCCAAAATATACCCACCGCTGCCAATTGTTGTTGGCAACATGGCGGTGCAAGGCGGGAGGGATAACTCAGTCTGTGGACTGAGTTTTGGCCGTTCCCATGATGGGCCGGTGGGGTATCAGTGATGTAATTGAAAAAAATAATTGTGTGATGTGAAAGCAGTGAGAGGGCGCACTGCTATTGTACCATACTGTTGTGTCTGGGTCAAGCACCATTGTTGTAGTATGGTACCATACGTAGATGTACTAAAACTGTATTATCATACAAATATGCCAGACAAGAATTAGGTGACGTGATACAAAGGAATAAGTAACAAACACGTAGACACACTACTCTCATTTTCAGCCCCACTTATTATTCTTATGTGTTCTCATTTTTTGGCACAGTCACTTCTGATGGTACCATATTATTTTGAAAATATGAATAGGCCCAAAGCGCACTCACCAAATGAAATCATAGATCAAGCCTATAATTGAAACCAAAACTAGACCCAACAGGTGATCTTGCTGTTTACAACTCGTGATTCGCTAAATGTGAGTCATGAAACAAACAACCACTAGGAAGGTTTTTTTGCTTCAAAGCTTAGCGGGATAAACAAAAATGCGGCTTAAGTAATGTATAAAAAGACCGGTAACCCAACCGTACACTCTTGAAATTCCGGTAACCTCCCCGTACACTCTGACGTTTTGCGAGTGTACGGGGAGGTTACCGGTGTTTTTCGTTTGCAGTGGATTTATTACTGATAGCGTGTCTCCATTAGCACCCATTACTAATCATACTGCCTACTACGCCATTTGTCCTTTCTCTCGTGATTGCAAATGAGCTAAGCATGTTGGCAGAAGAAACAGCAATACTTCTCAGCACATGATCACGTGACAACCTCACATCAATGTCTGTTGTCATCTTTCAACAATCTACTGATTATCATGAGCATCACCCGTCCTCATCATCAAAAGACAAATAATCATCATGATATATTCATCAATACCACCCCAGCTTGATTGCAGAGAGAGTGTGCTGTCTAATCCAGCACAAACGTAAAAGGTAATCAGGTCAGTACTTGTATTTTTCAACCTACCCTCTTAGTCCTTGTTCTGTGCATAAGATCATGAACAAACTTCCAGGAGCAAAGATGCAGTATGACCTCTCAACCGATGAAGTCTTCTACCCCCTTACAAAGGATGTGCAGCGCTGTACTTGACAAAAATTGGCTTCTGATGTTACTGAGGATCAACACTTCCGTGAGTATTTTTTGAGCAGGTGTTGCTGTGGCCATTAATGCTGGACACTGCTTACCAAGATTGATTTGCTGCTTGATTGCACCAAGATCAGCCATTTGCTACAGGCAATGAATTCTTAAAATGCTAGCCACAAACAGAGGAAGGATGTTCTGCAGCTGGGTTGGATAAGGGTGCTGTCAACCCAAAGACATGGCAAAAGGACATTTGGCCAGTGATCTGAGCACTCTTGGACCTCAAAAGTGATGTGTTAAGTTCACGTATTGTCCATTTTCCATCAAAATCATGCTTCTGACTTGTCTTTCCCATATTACTTTTGAAGATAGGATTCTCAATAAGAGGCCTGACACTCATCTCAGTGTTGACTGCACTGACTGCAGGATCCAATAAAAGGGTCCTGCTTTTGCCTCTTACAAATTCAAAGGCAAATCAGCATGTTATGAGGTGGCATTCGGCATTTTGTCTGGGGAGATTAAAGGGTTGAATGGGCCATATCCATGCAAGGGTTGACCCGATAATAATGTTTTTTTGTGATGAGCTGATGAAGGAACTCAATCTTGGTGAGAGTTTGGAGGTGGATGACGGGTATGTGGGGGAGAGGGGAGAGTCCTGACGTAACAAAAGTGCCTTCTGCAGTGTTGAGTCATTCTTCAAAGGAGGCCGATGCTATGCAGACAAGGGTACAGGGGGGCACAAGACTGTGAATACTGATCTCAAGAGTTTCCAGGTTCTGGATCAAGTATATCAACATGATCCAACACAGCGGCAGTTGCTGTTCTCGTACATCTATGCACAAAAACAGGGACCCATTGTTTGGTATTAATGATAAAGTAGTCTTCTGTCTTCTGATGTAAATGTTTTCTTTGACAGATTATTATAGCTTTCAATCGTTTCAATATAATTTAATTGTTAGTTTCCCTCAACCTCATTGTGTACACTAAAATGCACCTTATTTTGTGGAATAAATGATACAGGTTGTCAGGCACCTGCAAGCATGTGCATGATGTGTGGAACATAAGTGGTGTTTCTTGCCACACGACTATCAAAATATTATCTCTTGCAAGTAGAGAATATCATCTAGCAAACTTGAACAAGTCTGTTTAGGGAATATAATTCCTTGGTCTGGTATGTCAAAAATCAAATATTCTCCAGGCTACTGAAAGGGTCCACACATCTGATTTAAATTTAATAATTATTGGTACTTGAACTTTTTACTATGTCACTCCTTATTTGAAAGATTTTTGATACCAGTTATTGCAAATTCAAAATAGGTTTAAAAATGTGCTGCGACTGAAAGAACTGCCGATATATTTTTTTTCTTCATTGCCCCATATGCACAACTTGGTCCCTCCCCTGTAGTACCCTGGTTTTAACTGCTTGTGGGTGTTCCACAGGGGTTTATAGGCAATCTAACCAGGATTTTTATAAATGCTTCCCATGGGACAATTCCATGGGTGCAGAGCTCCCATAGTTTTCCATTGTGTATAAGGTCATTTCCCATTGTTGACATTCTGTCTGGAACTGTGTGAAATCTGAACTCAGCAACTTGATATCTATGTATCTGGCATCTTTCACGTGAAGCTTTCTGATGGGTATGGTACATCTGCCATTACAAAAGGTTTAAGAAAATCTTTTCTTAACTATTGGCAAGTCATGCTGGGATGCACAATCATTCATCATCTGAGATCTGTTCCTGTATGGCAAGTGCCGCGGTGTACATTGCCTGACTTGCCCTTACTTTTGGTTGTTGTTCTGCTTGTCAGATCTTTTTCCCGGGTCACTATCTTTGGTTTTTGTGCACTTTCCACTTCATGAAATAGATGCACCAGCACCGTACATTTTTGCCTATTTGTTTTTGATTTGGTTTACTGTCCTTTGCAGCTATCTTCTCCACACTTCATCATTTCTGTTATAGATTGTAATAGATTTTTTGACATGTCCTTCCAGTTTGCATGCATGGTCTGTGCCATAAACTGTTTTTTGTTGTTTCTAGCCTTATTGCTTCTTTTTCTCTTGCTGAGCTTGGTAGCCAATTTTGCCAACAGCTCTAGATCAATGACTTCCTTAATCTGGCCTTCCAAAGTCGTAATATTTTCTTGAGTTAGTGGTTTGGCTCCCTATTTGCCTCTGCTGACAAGCAAATCACATTTTGGCTTACTTTTGTCATGACCTCTTGGTTAATTGTATCTTTCATATCCCTTGTTTGATCGATCCAATTGGGTTATCTTTTCTGTAACAATGAATTGTGGTGCCTGGGATGTCTTTAAGCTAAGCATCAAAAATGATTGCGTGAATACTTGTGTCCACCAATCGTTCTCACATGAGTTGGAGGCTAGTTTTGACTGAAATATGTGTGAATATTGTGTCAACTCAAATTTAATTTATTTCCATACTGCATGCGCTCATGTTAATTTGTTCTTGTACTGTTTCAGTGGCATATCATGAACCCTAACCAACCTCATGATGGTTTCATACATGATGGGAGCCACAGCCTTGGACTCACCCATCACCACAATTTGCAGCTGTTTCTGGAGATATAGACTTTGGTTAGGTTTTATTGAGACATTGTCACAACTGTTTGTCATTTTGTGCTGCTTGCTTGTCTGAGTTGATATCTCCTGCCGGAACAAATGACCCAAAGGCCACCAAGAGTATTTTGACATCAGGTTTTATATTTGTCAATCACACTGATGTTATTTAAATCTGCTTGTGAATTTTTGGATGCTTTGCACATCAGTGTCCCACCCTATCACGTTTTCCCTTGGTATTAGTTTATTTTCCAGAATAACCACATGATTTAATTTCATCTTTGTGGTGATGACATAGGCCAATTATCTACCCTACAGTAGTACTTTAGGTAAACTGAAAGATACCCTTAACTTCTCAGGAGATGAGGGATATCTCCCAATAATGGCAAGAACCAGCAAATAACAAGAATAGGTTCACTACCCAGAAATACCATTTGGGGCATAATGCTTTATGTCATCAACTAATGACATAAAGGCATACCATATCTGTGTAGGATCCTACACAGTTTCATTTTGTGCAATGAAGCATATTTGCTTTGTTACTGCTTGTTAGTAACAAACAACTTAACTCATAAAAATCAGTCTACAACAATGTATCTACCGTTTACTACATAATATAAAAATTACATTGTAACGGCTTAGGTCACTATCAATTGATAGCCTTTGCGTGACCAGGATCATCTGTATGTCATTCCACCATCCATCATCCATCTCAGGTATGTGTTGACCATGGTAGGTTCGTCTATCTGTCCTCTTGTTGCTCAATGCCGTACACTACCTGTGGTATGTTAGGCATAGTGCATGTGCTGTTTGACTCCCAGAGTATGGCTATAGCCACAGCTGAGCCCCGAGTCATGTACTCAGCCAGTTGAAGTGAGTTTCACTCACAGGCCGGCACGTGGTTTTTAACACGTAGCCATGAACAATTGCCCTTTACATCAGTGAGGACTAGATCCCAATTGACACGGGTATACTCGGCTTTTGTTAGCAGAGTGCGCATTTAGCACAAAGTGCACTTGCAGTAAAAAAAGACCACTCGTGACGTATTATACGCACAAGTGGCAATATAGCTTACTTGCTTACCTAGTAGCTTGTAGCTCCCCTCACTAAGTGAGGAGGCAATAAAAATAAATGCCTCGGTTTACTTTTTTCTCTGAAAGAGCAATATGTGTACATTCTAGTTTTAGAAATAAAAACACGATTAGACTTAAAATTAGTCTGTACCCGTGATCACATGCAGATGCAGTGACATCACGTAGTACAACATACTTGTTGCCCAATAGGCAGTAGTACAAAAAAAGATCTTCTATTGCCTGAATTGACCCTTTGAAGTCTTTAAGAGCCTCTAAGGCCTAAAGAGCTTGTTTGTGACCCCCCGAGAGGTTTCGGTCACTTGAAAGACTCGTGATCCCCCAGGAAGTTCTCGTCTCAGCAGTGTTATGTACTCCAAGGATCCAGTTCCCTTGTTCGTTTGCATGGTGGCGGTGGGAGTATCGAAGAAACACTGCACGGGCACAGGTTGGGCGCGGGACTCAATTAAGCGATGACTTCAAGGGAAAATGAACTCGCGCAGGACTGTGTCCCACAATTGCGGATCAGCCCCATTCACATGGGAGCAAGTCACAGCACAGCCCATTTCACAAATTGTTTCTCGACACAGCTCTCGCGGTGAGGATCTGAAAAAATACGGCCACATATCATGTGTCCTAGACTCATAGGGCTTAGCGCATGAACGCGAAGGACCAGCCTAGGAGAGAACATTGTTCTACTCTGCATGAAGGCATAGGAGTGCAATATATTGCCCTATCCCGGTCAAGACGTCAGAGCGACGTGAGTAACATCTCCAAGTCCCAGAAGGCATGGGGGCGCAATTTGGACCCATAAATTGACAACGTGCCGTGCCCCAGAAATACTCATAGCAAAATTCTTGTGAATTTCTGATTTGTGCTAGAATGCTGCTTACTTTTTGCGGTTTTTGTCAGGAAAACATGCAACTTGTTGATTTCTTTCTGAAATCCAAGCAAAAAGGAGAGAAACATCCATGAATCAAAAATGATTAAAGCGAGATAATTGCTGAACTGTCAGACCCCGAACTGTCGGGTGCCTTTCTCAATAGTGATACCACTTCCTCCATTTTCACAAATATAAGCTACTTAGCTGCGCAAAAAAATGTACATCCTCTGGTCCAAGGAAAATAGAATTCAGAGCCCCAAACAAAAGTTTGGGATTATTTAATTTTAAATTAAAGAGCTTGTTAGAGAAAAATCTTACTCAGAATTCTACCGTCAAGTTAAAATAACCTGACATTCAAATACCTTGTTAAATGTAAAAAAAAGACAAAAATGCCAAGAAATCTTCTGGCATCATGAATTGTTTTCTCAAGAAGACAAACTCTTCTCCCACATAGAGAAAACGTGCATAAGTGCCATGCTGCACTTTTCACAAGTAAGGTAAAAAAGCAACTGGAAATCAAACTTTGTTGGGTTTCGAACCCCTGACATGGTGTTGCTACAGTAACAGTGAAAGCAAGAAGGACATAGTTCCAAGCTTCCCCGTGTTCCAATGTTAGGAACATCTATATGTTTTCCTTACCCAGCTAGGCAGGTGTAAGACTCTTGGCGCATGCAGGATAGGTTCTTCCTACTCAAAAGGAAGGGTAAAGTCACATGACATTTTTTAAAAACATGCTTTCTGAGTACATGTTACCGGTATTTTATATTTATGGTCAGTTTTGGTCAGTTTCCCCAAAATGGTCACAAACAAATGGCTTATATAATATATTTAATGGAAGTTTGGAGAATATGAACAAGATTTTAAACGTCTGGATTATTAAAATGTAATAATATTTTGTATTAATGTCTGTATACATTTGAAACGGTTATATAAATTGAAATCACTAGATATACTGTATATTGATTTTTAGGAAACTTACGATTTTTAAACAAATCGACAAAATTTGATTATAATATTTTTATTAATGGCTGTATATCAAGTCAGACACGTCCCTGGCCTAAATCGCACGCACCAAGCGTGTGTGCTCAAAAATAAACGCGTTATGCACATAACCCCGCATCCGCGCCTGCAGTTTTCACGTGATGGAAGGTGGTTTATATATGTTGGGCCCCAATAAGGCACCAGCCCCGTGCTGGAACTGGGACCGCATTTTCGCCCCGTGCTGGAACTGGGACGCCGACAGCCCTATACTGGCACCATGAGTTTAGTGTTGTTGTTAGGTATAGGGTTAGACATGCAGTTCCAGCACGGGGTGCCCAGTTCCGGCACTGGGCACCCCGTTGTGGCACGGTGCCAGTATGGGGCTGTCGGCGTCCCAGTTCCAGCACGGGGCGAAAATGCGGTCCCAGTTCCAGCACGGGGCTGGTGCCTAATTGGGGCCCAACATATACATAATTTTCGTCACACCCTCTCCCAGATTTTGACGCAACCATGGCAACTGCTGACAAAACGAAGAAGAATTTGCCCAACGACTGGTCTTTCGTTGCGGACAGCATACAAGGCGACGACAAAGATGCCAATGGAAACTTTGCCGACGACACCATGCTGTGTTTCTTGAAGCACGGGACACTGGCGCTTACGTTCCACGCCAGCTTCAACAGCAGGATCGTCTGCAGTAAGTGCTTTCAATTTATGAAGCCGGGGAGCTTGGCACTTCACTGCGACAAGTGCAACAGGGAACCCACCCCGTCCGCCAAGGCCATCAAGGAGTGGACTGACACGGACAAGAAGTGGGCCAATTTAAGGCGCCAATTCCCCGAATAGTTTGCCCTCAAGACGACTGTGAAACTTGCCACGCGCGACGGACTGTCCTCGTACGTGGTCCATCCACGTTTCTACCTGGGCAAGACATCATCAACGCTGAAACTAAAAGCCCTTTGCATCACGGATGGATGCACCCACGTGTGCGCTTTTCATGCGCTACACCGTCATTTCAAGAAGGCTCACATGAATGAGTCATACTCCCTTCACGGCCTCGACATTGTGGCGGCCCCAACAACAAACAACGTTGAAGACAGCTCAGATAATGAGGAGGAGGAGGAAAGCAAGGAAGCAGCGGACGAAGCGTCGGAATCTGCGGAATTCGAGACTGAGGAGGGGGGGGGTTGAGGACGAGGAGAAGGAAGACGATATTGAGGAGACGGGCAGCAAGGAGGTTGACAGCGCAGAGGAAAACGTCGGCGTGATGGAAGAAGAAGGGGGGGGAATGACAACGGGAAGACTGATGGAAAAGGAGAGACAAACAATAAAGCAGGGGACGAGGAAGACAACACGGACATTGCAGGAGGAGGAGAGGATCCCGCGGTTGACACGCAGGACTTGGACTGTGAGCCTTGTCAGGCAGACGACGGACCGTTGGATGATGACACCGTCATTGTGCAGGGGAAGAACGAGGACAAGCCCGCCACTGCAGGAAAGAAAAAACGTATTAACAAACAGGACGATCAGGCACCAATCAGGAACAGTGCTCGTATCAGCCGCGCTCCGACTCGATACTGATGAGATGTCTCGTGAAGGAGAGTTGGGAAGGACAGTCGGATGATTCTGTTTTATTGGATGGATGGGCAACAAACGAAATTGGGCAGAGAGAGAGAGCGCGGCTTTTGCAACAATGTTAAAGGAAGTGGGTTCTTAAGAGTAGATTTTCATTTGTTTAAATTGGTGTTTTCAGCTTTTTGATTGTTATAAACATAATCGTGATATGTTTACATCATAGTATGATAATACTATAGCATTTGGCTAGTTGCTGCCCCCCAAATTGTTATATATATCAACGAATGATATAAATAAAATAAACAGCTGAGAATAATACACAAGGGCGTTATGGATATACCAATGTTAAATAATCAACGAGCTCGGGTAAAAAAACACATGTATGATCATTTTAGATCTTACAACCCACATTTAGAAAGATAAAAAGTATGTATCATCTTAGAGCATGAAGATAATCATGCCATTCAAATGACGGTATACATGTACGCGGGCGCACGTGTGTCATTCTTTCTGTAGTATCCCATTTTTTGAATGAAGACACACACCCACAAGTGCACCAATAGGGTAGGGGGGAAAACAGTCACACGTACAGGTGTGTTACATATATACCAGCAAACACGCACAAATGACCGTTATGTTCAGGACGAGCATTTTTTGGATCACATTTCATGCTGTCATTTGCGGTCAGATCTAAAACAACCACGACACGACCAGGAGAAACCGACGGAAATAGGTAATAACAGGTTTTTGACAAAGCTCCTCTTGGGAAACGGTGATTTTTGAACGTAATAAACGGAATCTCACTAACTTTTGTATTCATCGAAGCAGCACGGATCACAGGCGCGGACGCACGGATGACAACGGAGACGAGGCTGTGTTGTCAAAGGAAAACAAGCACGCCAACACCAATGTTGTTATCAACCCCTACAGACGTAAAGGGGAGGTAGGACAGGTGCGCCGCATTGAACGTGCTGCGCCTGTAAGAAATCCCTACAAGAAGTCATGTTCATGGCCTAAAACTGAGAGGGAACTACATCAATGGATGATGTCTAACACGACGGTGCATACCAATGGACAGTTAAAGACACTGAGCACACTAATCATCATTTTTTGTAGACAGTGATTCACACACACAAAATCACGCCCTTGTTGCTTGTTTCTCAGGGGATAATGACAGAGAATCGAAGCAATGCAGGAGTAGCCCCACAGGTCTTCAAGGTAAGCATTATTCAAATGAAGTTGGATATTTGATTCTATATATCACACCATTATGTATATAACCATCAAATTGTTCTCTCTCACCAACTAGAATGATGATGTCACTTTATCAGCAAGAGAACAGGTGATGTCTGTTGGGAATTAATGTCTTTGCCTTGTATGTGCATAATGCAGAGCATCTAACACGCAATTTATGTCTGTCACGTTGTTATTTATATCACAAAGGAGAACATGGAGAGATCACACAAAGACATGTCTGCAATGTCTGCACACGGGGGGGCATGTGAATTGACTGGGTGCCAACAGGTGAGAACGTGATTTGAGGCTATGTATATATGCTGTTTATGTATATAACATGTGACATCTAACACACACATATGTTTATGACATTGTTGTATATATAACGAAGGAAACCATGTCTGCAATGTCTGCACACTGGGGGGCATGTGAATTGTCAGGGAGCAAACAGGTGAGGACGTGATTTGAGGCTATGTATATATGCTGTTTATGTATATAACATGTAACATCTAACACACCGGTATGTTTATGACATTGTTATATATATAACGAAGGAGACCATTGAAAGACTAGGTGCCAATTCAATGCAAAGGATAGTACCTCTGGTCCTACCCACACAGTTAGAGAGCGAGGGTTCGGATAGTGATTGTGAAGAGAGAGCAGAATGCGAATCGCTGCAAGATGTAGAGAACAAGACTGCATTATATGATGAGGATGTCAGGGGAGACAGTCCACCATCAAAGATAAACAAGAGCGAGACAGACTGTGATGAAAAAAAAAGAAAGGTGAGCATTTGACTTTGCAAAATGGACATGCAATGATAAACAGAGCTAACTGATGTTATTGTACGTCTGGTTTAGAATGAAGACATTACACCAGATATGAGCATATCTAATGTGGGCACCAAGGCGAGGTATTGACAATATTTTTGGGACAACATAGAGTGGTATCGTCTCATATCGCCGTCTTCTTGATGTTGTTAATTTTTCACGTCCTTCAGGAAGGAATCATTAAACTGAACATTGCAGAATCTACAAAGAACAATGAGGATTGGGTAAAAAGGAGGTGGCCGACGCGGATCTTTTATGGAGCAAAGGGACAGCTGAGGCATCCGTACACCAGAATGCACGTACCTAACCTTAAACTGAAGAGCTGTTATTACAGATGTAAGTCTTACCGCACCTATGGATGCGACGCTAAACTAAAAATGAAGGAGATACCAGGAAGCGGGGGAATAGATGATTGTATATTGGTTGGAGGACACTCAGATTTGTGTCGAACTAAAAATGGCATAAGGCCAACAAATTATCGTCACCTGGGGGGAAGGACAAGGGAGCTAACGTGAGAGACATCACAGAGGCGTTCAAGAGTAGATTGACCGAGTTAGCAGTGGAGAAAATTTGGTTGGCGCCTATGAAGATTTGGAGCATGGTGCGTGATGAAATGGTAGGGGCGGGAGAAGAGGGTCCAGTGACGTCCCCCACTTCAGATGTGGTGAGTAGAAAATTTCTCTTTATACATGCTGATATATATAATACAGACACCACCTAACTCAGTGTATCTTTGCAAACGCATTATTGTGATGACTCAACAAAGGTATGCCCATGACGGTGTGATGTATATAACACGACAGACATACCATTCCTAAATTTGACTCAATTCTTTCTATCCTCCTACGCACAGGTATGTACAAACCAACATTATGTATATATAATGGCAAAACCTTTCACTGATATTTGCATGGCTTTCATACTAACATGCTTGGACACTATTTGCTCAAGGTATGTACACATCTAGGTTATGTATATAACGTTTTTGAGACTTGCCAAAGCAAAAATGGACTAAATAATTTCTACACTCTTCATGCAGGTATGTACAAACAATTGTTATATATATGACACACACTATTTCCAGGGATATAAGCATGCAGGCTCATCTTGGAAGCTATTTTTACACAAGGTATATACACGACTATGTTATGTATATAATGGTGTGATTTAAGCCCGTCATCTAACATTGGAAAAAATCATTACATTTACGGTCACTCCCCCCTACAAGGGATGTAACTTGGTAAGGAACACCCGCAGGGAGATGTATGGGGACGACAAATTCCAAGCTGTGGAGCTCAAATATGGATCCGGATCAAAGTCTGAAAACTTCCTCATGTTCTCAATTTTCTGGAGCGACGATGACAGCTAAGTTTCAAATTACTATTATTACTTTTACTGTAAAGGGGTCAGTAATTGAGTAAGTTCAGTAACGAAAAAAGTAATAAAGTAAACTTTGTGCAACTTTACTGAAGGCCCATCAGGTTTCTATATGAGACTCACCCTCCGCTTCGAGGACCGTAAAATACTGTCTTTCACAGTATTACAGTAAAAAAAGTAAACTTTGCACTTACATTATTTGCAATCATTTAACCCTCTTCCCGGTACTAGTGCCAATCTAACCCAAGTATAGTCACTTGGGTCAAAACGACCAAAGTATAGCCCTCTTTTTCGATTCTGCTAGGTTCCGGTCGTTTCCAGCAAAAACTGACGTCACCATTGAATTCTACGCAAAAAGTTCAGCAAGATAGTCCCCACCACCCCCTATGAAATCGCGATATTAAAAAGTCGATATTGTCGGCGATGACACCTTGAGGGAGGAGTTGGGCGATCGATGAGGGATTGAAGGGATGTGGGAGCGAACTCGTGATTCAAAATGCATGGAGAATTATCATGGGGCCGCTTAAAAGTGCCTTAAAACGGTATACTATGGACGAAAAGATAGCTAAGTATAGGCTATACTAGGAGTTTTTTGGTCCATAGTATAGCACATTTAAGGCATTTCTCACTAAGAGGGTTAAAATAATATGCAAGTAGTATTAAACATATAATCCCCATCTTAGATCATTTAACATATGCCAAGTAGTATTAAACATATAATCCCCTTTAAGCTTCTCTATTCGCTATCCCCATCATCCCGGTCATCCCCATCATCTTAACTCTCGTCTGTGCCTTCCTCCGCCGGCTGCTTCCCCCCGCCATCATCTTCTTCGACATCCTTCTTCACAATCTTAATACTCACCACTGGAGTGGAGTTTTCCCCTCCTTCTTTTTCAGGCGGCTGCGCTGATGCCTAGAGAGGGCGCGGCTTGAGGCATGGGGTTTGTATTGAATGGAGGAGAGGTGTGGGAGGAGATGGCAGGTGAGTGTTGATGTGTTCCAATTAAATAGTTAAAACAATGAAAAATGGGAATACTCACCACTGGAGTGGAGTTTTTCCCTCCTTCTTTTTCAGGCGGCTGCGCTGATGCCTAGAGAGGGCGCGGCTTGAGACGTGGGGTTTGTATTGAATGGAGGAGAGGTGTGGGAGGAGATGGCAGGTGAGTGTTGATGTGTTCCAATTAAACAGCTAAAAAGTGAAAATTGGGAATACTCACCACTGGGGTGGAGTTTTTCCCTCCTTCTTTTTCAGGCAGCTGCACTTATGCCTAGAGAGGGCGTGGCTTGAGGCGTGGGGTTGTATTGAATGGAGGAGAGATGTGGGAGGAGATGACAGGTGAGTGTTGATGTGTTTCAATTAAACAGTTAAAAAAATGAAAAATGGAAATACTCACCACTGGATTGGAGTTTTCCCCTCCTTCTTTTTCAGGCTGCTGTGCTGATGCTGCGAGAGGGCGGGCGGCGGGGCGTGGGGTTTGTATTGAATGGAGGAGAGATGTGGGAGGAGATGGCAGGTGAGTGTTGATGTGTTTCAATTAAATAGTTAAAAAACAAAAAATGGGGAATACTCACCACTGGAGTGGAGTTTTCCCCTGCTTTTTTTTGGGCAACTGCGCTGATGCTGCGAAAGAGCGCGGCTTGAGGCGTGGGGTTGTATTGAATGGAGGAGAGGCGTGGGAGGAGACGGCAGGTTAGGAGACATTAAATAGTTAAAAAACAAAAAATGGGGAATACTCACCACTGGAGGGGAGTTTTCCCCTGCTTTTTTTTTCAGGCAACTGCGCTGATGCTACAAGAGAGCGCGGCGTGGGGCGTGGGGTTGTAATGAATGGAGGAGATGCGTGGGAGGAGATGGCAGGTTAGGAGATGGCAGGTTTCAATTAAATAGTTAAAAAACAAAAAATGGGGAATACTCACCACTGGAGTGGAGTTTTCCCCTGCTTTTTTTTCGGGCAACTGCGCTGATGCTGCGAGAGAGCGCGGCTTGAGGCGTGGGGTTGTATTGAATGGAGGAGAGGCGTGGGAGGAGATGGCAGGTTAGGAGGTGGCGGGTTTCAATTAAATAGTTAAAAAACGAAAAATGGGGAATACTCACCACTGGAGGGGAGTTTTCCCCTGCTTTTTTTTCAGGCAACTGCGCTGATGCTACGAGAGGCGCGGCGTGGGGGGTGGTTTTGTATTTCAGCTAGGGGAGGGGGAGATGGCTGCGGCGGGGGAAATTCTCATTGTTGTTTTTTGCGATGTGTGATGAAGTGAGGGGAATAGCTGCAGCTGTGGCTGCATTGTGTGTGCGTAAGCAGAACATGAGGCCACGAGCAGCTGGCACAAGTGCGTGAGCTATCATGTGGCCAGACTGCATCTAAAAGTTACTTGGGAGTGATTCCGGGCTAAAACTATCTGTTGCTGGGCTAAGACGCACTTTACTAAAAAGGTGCATTTACATGCCCTCACAGTAAAGTGAAGGAAACACAGTAGCCGAGAGTAACAGGAAGGGCCAAAAAAGGCAGTAAGAATCCAGGAATCAGATTTCCGGAGTAAAATCCTCAGTAATTTGAAACTTAGGATGACAGTCCACAAAGAATCTTAGGGTTTTCGTTACATTCACTCATCAAGCTACTGAAATACAAAAAAATTGTTTCTGCACGTAGACGCAACATTTGACGGAGCACCAAGGGGATTTTATCAACTTGTGATTTTTTCAGTCATCGATCATGCAAGTTCGATGCACTCACCAATCTTTTTTGCCCAATGACAAAAAAGTCAGAAGAAGCCTACAACCTCCTGTGGTCCCACATCATTTCCATTGTGGGTGAGTACATGATGATATGAAGGACAACAATTTCGCCGACAATGCTGACCTTCGCTCTTTGAATCATTTCTTGTTGGAAATCTGTTTTGGTTTTGGAAGGCCCAAAAGGAATCAATGTGACAGGAGTCATGCACAACTTTGAGTGGGCCCTGATCAACTCCATCGGAAGTTGGTTTAAGTGCGAATATCATCTCGGGTTCTTCTTCCATTGGAAGCAAGCCATCCGTCACAACATGGTTGAGAAGGGCTTCCATAAGGATGTGATCAAGGTAAGTCTACCCTTGTTTGATTTTTTGACAGTCATCGAAAAGGAGGACATCAAGAAAGGGGTAGAATACATAAGAGCAACTGTTTGGAAAACAAAAGGATTAAAACGGTACGACAAGAAACAATTCGACGATTTCCTGGATGACTATTTCATCCCGACTTGGTTGAAGAAGAAATTGATTAGCATGTACAACTACAACTCAGACGAGAACGGCGACTGGAGATGGGACATGTAGGTGTTTGAGAAATTTAAGGATGCATAGTATTGTCGTGACGACTAACACACTTATTTCGGAAATTGTACATCAAGTCATCAACGTACCAATAATGTGATGGAACGGTACAACAGGGAGTTTAATAACTTATTTGATTCACCGAAACCAGGCCTTTTTGTATTCTGCGAAAGAGTGAGGGAGGAAGCGGCATGCTGGGAGAGATTTCATGAAGACGCGTTAAAGGGTAAGTTTAGCACAAGCAGAAAAGGAACGAGGTACCCTGGCCGGAAGTACCTATGGACTTTCATGATTGGTCACCATCGAAAAAGAGGAAAGCAGAGGAGAAATGAGGGATCTCAGAGAATTTATTTTTGGAACGATGTTATGTATTAAACAAGAATATGTTTGGGATAGAGAACGGTGAGCAAACCCACCCCTGTGAATGGTGTCGATGTTTTTGGATTGCGCAGGAAGTATGGTGTCGATATTTTTGGATTGCATGAAGTATGGTGTCAATATTTTTGGATTGCGCGGAAGTATGGTGTCAATATTTTTGGATGGCATGAAGTATGGTGTCGATATTTTTGGATTGTGCTGAAGTATGGTGTCGATGTTTTTGGATAGCGCAGGAAGTATGGTGTCGATATTTTTGGGTTGCATGAACTGATGACGGCATTGTCGCTTTTCAATCACTGAAGTTCTACCAGGATGGTGGGATTTGGTATGTTTACAACTTGGTTATGTATATAACCACAAAGAACAACAGGCGAGATGGGATAGGGAAAGGTTTGCTTTTGTCAATGTTGCTGTTTATACTACATTGATGAAAACTGTTCATCACACACCAGATGGTATCTTTGTGTAGTCGTTATGTATATAACGACGGATTTTCTGGTCTCTTTTTGGAAGAGTACATGGGCCACGCAAGATGCCCTGACCTCAGGTAAGAGTGTTTTTCAGAGATGTGTCATGTTCATTTTTTCTTAGGAATGATATGTATATAACATTGGTATTTCTTTGTTTACGCAATTGGCGGTATGTTTGTGACAGTGTATGTACATAACCGCAGAATCAGGTGTGTTGTAGGGTTTTTCCACGACGCATAATGACCCTGCAGTGGTTTTTTTGACCCCCAATGATATGTGTTTTATGTCATTTGAGAGATAATTATAGTAAAAATGATTTTTTACTGAAAAGGATAGTACTTTGGAGTCAATTAATAACTTATAATCTGGTAAATGCACTGACCATTTTGGGGAAACTACCAAAACTGACCAAAAATATCTCAAACCATGTTACCCGAAGTGACTAAGCCAGCATATGACCTCGTCTTTGACCAATGCAAGGATTGAGTTATAATTGTTCTAGATTTTCGAACAAATAACAACATAAAAAATTATGTAAGATCAATTTTACCTTACCAGTGATAATTGAAGTAAAAAGTCTGTTAAAACCTGTGCCCCTAAGTTGAAATAAAACCTGGACAAAACAGATCACGCAAATAGCTAACCACTTAAGTGCAGTGCACTTTATGAGCAAAAGTACTCCTGATCACAGAGCTAACCACTCCTGTGAAATACTCCTTTGAAGGTCGAGTAAAATAGCAGACCTTACAAGAAAAAAGTGACACTCGTTACACTAAAAACTCAATATCAAACACGTTACTGTGGTTTCTCATGACAAGAGAAACTGTTTGATGAAGTTTTGGGTGTCTTGGAAAAAAGTGCCTGTTTCCCTCAACTTTTCAGAAGAGGTGGGTTTACAGCCTATAACAACAGAGCACAACCAGTCAAAAAAGTCAAGGAAAAAGCATTGAGGAAAATTTACCTTGACAACTGGAGGGTTTATTTGACAGTCGTCGTCAGAAATGGCTGTACAAGAACAGAACACCCAAACAAAAGTAAATTTCTGTAAACCAAAAAGTGATTCTTAAAATAAGTAAAAATGGACAAAAAGTTAGGAATACTGTCCAAGCTCAAAGAATCCTTACAGTACTGTAGAAGTTGCTAAGTTCAACTCTGCCATCAAATAAGACTTCTTGACAAGTCAACAAATCATTAGATTGGATACTGATGCATCCAGAACCCGTTTCATGCCTAGAAAAACTGAAGAAGGTCTCACCTACTCAGGGCTAGTAGCAACAATCAAAGGGTTTTCAATGTGCCTCGCAAACACATGCAATGGAATCAATGATGGCAATGTGGTTCTGAATAGAACTCACTTGGAGAGTATGATAGTCTCCAAAGGCTAGCGTGGAAGACCACCTTAAACAAGGTTAGGATGGACTTACCAAGCACCGAGTAACGGTTTGATTCACAAACCACAACACCTCTGCACATTGACAACAAGGGCTTAATAGCAGACCGAAAGTCTTATCATGGCAAAAGCAAATGCTTACAAGCAGTTAAACTCTAAACATTCGCCTATACATGGAACTCACATGTCACTGGGTGGTCCAGCACAAGAGAGAACCTTAGACAAGACAATATGATTATCTCACCTTACTCACAACTAGGATTGTAGAGGAGGAGGTACGATGTCACAAAAAGCCACTACCATGGCCCGTGAGAGGAGGTACACAAAAGGGAGACACATATATGTTAGACATTTGTTACCGCACAAGTCTAGAGCATCACCAACTCAGGTTGCGATTGCTCGCATTATAGTACAGCTTGCTGAACATAGGGTGCATAAACACAGAACAGAATAAGATAAAATCCTTGACCATGTTAAACATTATTGGATATTCAAACAAACTGTATCTTACTAGAAAATGGTCTCACTGAGACCAGATAACTAGTTCTTGATTCTCTTGTGAGAACTTCTGATGGTTTACCATCAGAATTATCCAGGGAGAACACACAATATGGTATCCATAATTAGGGACTCATATTGTCACCAAAACACCTTGTTCTTTTTACTAGAGACAAGGAGATTACAATAGGTAGTGCAACTAAGTGTTGCACAACAAACCATAAAATAAGCCTCAAAATTATATGAGGACAACAACACAAAGGATCCACGACCTTTGTTTGTGTAAAACCACAGCACAGAGATTTGTGAGTATCCCTTGCTAACAGGGAATAATTTCTCACACAAAAGATAAGTCAAACCATGAACATCTCCACTGAGAGACATGTAGCACCATGTTGGCATGCCATAAAACCCAAAAAGTGAATAATTAACTAAAGATCAAGAAGATGCTTGGCCTGCTGACACATCATGGTCTTGTCCACAGCTTCTAGTGGCACAATGTTTTCCTAAACAAACACTCAGATGCCATTCACTCATACCTACTGCGCAGTGCCTATCGCCTCCATGTAGTATAGCAATCATAAGATGGAATTTTGTTCGGCAATCCACTTTTGCAAGCAATAAAATCAACAGGAGACACCGGGCAACACCAAACCGACCCTACTTGATCCTCATCAAAGTTAGGTCACATGGTCCATGAAAGCAATGCTTAGTATACAAGGGTCTTTTACCCCACACAAATATTCAGTCTGTACAGCTGTGATAATTGGACTATCACATAAGTTATATGATAAGACAATCAGGGTTTCACACGGAAGTAAGTCATATACATTTGGCTTAGGAGAGTACAAAAACACCAGCTTTATCGCAAGCAATTACAAATTTCCCTCTCCACAAGAACTTACACTTCATATAGTTCATTTAATAATATGTATGTAAAAAAGTCACAGGCAGCTTGCACATTTTTAACCCCAACAAGGAGTTTTTTCTGCAAGTCTGGCTCGTAATCGGATTTTTTCCTCACAGAAGTTTTACTTTTCCACAAGCCACGCTAATTCTCTAATCGTGGGGGCGAGTGACATAGGCCAATTATCTACCCTACAGTAGTACTTTAGGTAAACTGAAAGATACCCTTAACTTCTCAGGAGATGAGGGATATCTCCCAATAATGGCAAGAACCAGCAAATAGCAAGAATAGGTTCACTACCCAGAAATACCATTTGGGGCATAATGCTTTATGTCATCAACTAATGACATAAAGACATACCATATCTGTGTAGGATCCTACACAGGTTCATTTTGTGCAATGAAGCATATTTGCTTCGTTACTGCTTGTTAGTAACAAACAACTTAACTCATAAAAATCAGTCTACAACAATGTATCTACCGTTTACTACATAATATAAAAATTACATTGTAACGGCTTAGGTCAGGTGATAGGCTGTTGTACCTTGTCCTTGTTCATTGGGCTTGAACCATGTTTCGTGTTTTAGCCAATCAAATCCTTTGCCTTCAGCCACACCAATGGAAGTGGCAAAGGCCACGACTGCTTGAGGTGTGGCTCCAACTGGTGCCCCTTGGTTTCCAGGCATTGGGGGATGGGTATGACTTTGGCTAGATTAGTGGCCATGGCTGGAAATACCTCTATTTGTTGAGCAAATTTCATTTGATGGTGTGTTGCCAGATATGTCTGGTATTGGGATGTGTGATTGTCTTGTTCTGGGCAGAAAGGTGTTTTTCTGTTTTTGATTGAATTCCCAGACTTGTTTGGCTGATGTTGCCTTTTGCTGTGGGGTCTTGTTGACATGCATATGATCTACTAGCTCTAGCCTAGTTGCATAGGCAAATGAACCCACAATATCACTTGTTGTGATGCTTCAGCCAATTAATCTGAATGTTGTTACACAGAGGAATGTGGTTGTATTCTTGATATTTAGCTTTATGCAGTCATGATTGCAATTTGGAACTTATCAGTCCAACTGTGTCAGAATAGCAATTGTGGACTAACTTTCCCGGATGTAGTCATGGTGAGAATTGCCCCTACTTGCTACAAATGAATCACTCTGAACATGTTTGCAGGTTTGTATTTTCAGTCTTTTTGTCAAGTATCACCTCATATATCTATTTCTGTAGGTCTTTCCTCCCTGTAACACTAATTTAACAGCACAGTTTTCAGAAAAGCTATGTCAGATTTTGGAAAGCGGTTGCGCTCAAGAGTGCAAAAAATACTTAAGTGGGGGGATATCGACAAATATCAGAATTTCACTATTGGTAGGAAGAAGATCGTTCTATTTGGGCTCACAACGGTAGCAATGGATAGGTATTGAGAACCTCTTGTAGAGCAACTTTATGATGTTCTTCTAGTTTCTGGTCTGAACTTTGACGTTTGAAGAAGTGTACTACTTTTCACGAGTCTAGCTGGGGGTAAACAGAATACTTAGGAAGACGTTGATGTTTCAATTTCGTTTAGGCATTTCGTTTTATAGTTTTTCACGAGGCACCCAGTCTAGGCAGATGCTGCGCATTACACCAGAGCGTTTGTCTAAAACCGATTCTTAGCATGGCGTCACACCCCAATGAAAAAGCCAACAACAAAAGAGATCGCATCACAAATCAACATTAAAACTGTCTAACACCCCTGATACGTGTCCTCATGTTCAACTGGGAATGCTTACAATTGTAATAAGCATTTCTCTCCGCCCGACAGGGGTCTGATTCTACAGGATCTTTCATGCATTCTTCTAACGATTTTTGCTTCTTGGACACGCATTCAGTTTTCTCCATGCAGACAAGTAGGGAGAGGGCTGCCTCGTTGCATTGTTTTCCCTGCGGTATTAAACGTTGTGGGGGTGGAAGTTGGCAGAGGATATGTGTTGCTTGAAATGAGATAGGAACGGGATGCTATATCCTAGAACCTCAGGACCACCACGGTTTAACAAACTCACCATTGCACGATGTTTTCCTTATTTATCAGCTGAGTATCTTCTGCAGAGCCCTTCAGCTTGGGGCAGTTAGTGCAGTTCTTCGTCTTAGAGAGAAGAGACTCTGTTGTGGATGTGGCTTCTGTGGGGTATGATAGGGTATGACTCTGAGGAACTCTGAGGAAGCCCGATCGAGTGTGTGTGTCCTGGCCCACTAAAGTAACATTCGCGCCCACTGATTTTCAAATGTCGATTCGTGGGACTACGCCCAAGATGTTTCTTTCCCAGAAATCAAGATTTTTCAAAATCTTAGTTGTATTGGAAAGTGATCCCCTTTTCTCCTTATCCTTATCCTTCTTCTTCTTCTTCTTCTTCTTCTTCTGCTTCAGCGAGACAGTTTTTCGACTTTTTGCCTAAACAGGTACTTTTTAATAACTTGATGAGAACTTACCTGTAAATAATTAATTTTTCGGGGCGACGCACATGGGAAGTCATGATGTGTTGATCTATGTTTACCTTTAAAATTATACCTTATTTCAAAAATGGGTGCATTGCGTGCGAGGCAGGCGCGAAGCATCCAAGTCGCACACGCCCATTAACAACTACCGTAAAATGTGCATTCTAAGGCCCCCACATTCTAAGGCCTAGACTCCGACCGCAATAAAAATGACTTTTTCACAGCACTTAACTTGCTCTTCAGAGCCATCAACCATTACAAAGTGATAGCCTTAGTCAACTACATCACAACAATATTATGTATTGCTCCACGTAACTTCTTCCGGTTCACGAGTTATGTCATTTAACATGCGCAACTCATCACAAATGAACTGCGCTAACACTCTCATCATAAAAACGATTTCTCTACGGTACAATTCCGGGTACTTTGGTACAATAACTAGAAGTGGATACTAATAGTTTTTTACATGTTAACGTCACTAGCTTTGGTCTTCTTCACAAATGCATCTTTTGATATTTGCTGACCTTAGCATGCGCGTTTTACGGTGTATGTGTAGCCAAGCCACTTTACGTTTAAACTACGACTTCCTCTGTTTCTATGAATTGCATTCAGTTTAGCTCACTACAAAAAATCTTGCAGCGGCTGCTGGTAATATTTAGCAAATCCCTGTAAGAGCAAAAAATAAAGACAATCCCTTTAGTGTTATAAAAAGATCCCCTTGAAATTCGTGCAGTTTTATTGCAATATCCCTTTAATTCAGCAAGGCACAAACACCTCCAAAATATCTGTCATGAATTTTCCTGGAGTCAGCAATCAGCAAGACAGGCAACATGTAAAAACTTCGGACATTGTGGCAATAAAATTTCACTGAAGTGAGGAGTCATAAAACTCAGATGACTTGCATGACTCAAACTGAGGACATTGTGACAATCGGACAATGAAAGTGACGAATCATGAGTCAAGTGATGATGCATGAGTCATCAAAATGTCATCAATGATGACCTAGTGATGTCTGCAGAGTCACCAGATACAACCAAGTGACGACCCACAGAGTCATCGGGTGAAAACCCGCAGAGTTGCCAGTTAAGACCCGGTGATGACCCGCAGAGTCGTCAATTACAACAAAGTGACGACCCACTTAGTCGTCAGTTTCTACCTGGTGACTACCCTGGTACAATCATGCTGCAACCCCCAGAGTTGTCAGTTACGACCAAGTGACGACCCCCCAGAGTCGTCGGTTACAATCTGGTGATGACTTACAGAGTCATTAGTTACGACCTGCTGACAATCCCCAAAGTCATCAGTTACAACCTGGTGATGGCCCCTTTTGTCCTCAGTTAACAAATTAACCCTCCAAGTGAGATTTGTCTTAAATGAGTATACTACTGTTTAAAAAAAGAATTAGACCCTTTACTACTGCTAGTTTTGCAGCAGTATAGGTAGGTTTAAGCTGAGTTTAATGGGTGACATAGGCCAAGAATCTGGAGCTTCCAGGTGGAACTCCATAAGTCTCCTTCACACTGTTTGATACAGAGGAAGGACTCAAAAAGTCATTAGATATGAGATTCTCAGAAATCATATCCAAATAGGATTTTCCTTCCTAGAACTCCACCATACACATTGTAGGTGTTTTCTTAGGTTGAATATCCAATGGAGGATTTCCTTCTCAGGAACCTTCCCATGGGACAGTTCCTTTGGGCAGTTGAATATGAGCCAGTCATGGAACTGCCACATATCACTGCCAATCTCTCCCATGATCATTTGTGTTTTTATGCATGAGATAACTAGTATCTCATTCATCAGTTTTACAGTAGTATTGAGCTCATAAAAACAATGTCAGCAAAGTCTACGATAAGTTTTTTTAAATACGTTCTGGCTTAGGTCACTATCAATTGATAACCTACTCGAGCGAATTTTTTTTTGGACCGTCTGTCCATCGCCGCACTGTCTTTCGACCGTCCGTCACCGTCGAGCTGACTCCGTCCGTTCAACACCGTCGTGTCTGTCCTCCGCCAGTCCAGCGTTCAGCATCCAGGTGTTTGCCGGTTGAGCCACCGTCTTTTGTGCGCCGGTAAGTAGTAGCACCACGTCTGTGCTACGTGATCCCGCCGCCAACAAGATTCGTGCCAATCGTGTCTCCTTCGAGTGCGAACTGCCACGAAGCTCCTACAAGACCCTTTTCCTTGGAACAAGTCTCGGAGCAGCCCTCTCAAGAATGTCTGCTGAGAAGATGGCCCCTATTGGGCTTAAGAACCAAGAGCGCGAGTGCGGAAGAGGTGGCAAGAAAGCCCCTATCCGTTATGTGCCGGATCGGGACCCAGTCCAAGAAGCTTTGGACCTCAAGCCTGAGACCCTCAAGTGCACCCTCGCAAATGGGTCAGAAACCCGAGTCACGGTTTGGTCCGGACACGGTACCAACGAGCAGTTTGTACTGCACGTGAACAAGGCGTATAGCACCGCCAAGAAAATGGGGCTAATTCCCACCTGTGATGATGCCGAAAAGGCATATGAGTCGAAAAAAGGTGATTGGAAGGCTGTTCTACGTGAACTTGCCGATGACCCCCTCAGCAAGACTGAGAAAGAGAAAAAGACCGCAGAGTCACTCTCCCTAAAGGCCCACATGCTCGCCTTAAGGACAAAAATGACCGACTTGGCCCTAGAAGTTTTCAACTCTACGCCAACCTTCTCACTGAGGAGGCACGTCAGCCCTGGAACTTAATTGTCAAGGAGCAGACAGAGTCAAGTCCCTTTCATGACATCTTTGGAGTCGAAAGGAAGAAGTCACCGGGCAAGATGTCTGAGTCATTCAGGAGGTGCCAGTTACTCCACCTCCAATCGTGTTTCGCACATGACGCAGGCGAAAATTTGAAGTTCTATATTTCAAATTGCCTCAAGAAGCCCAACAAGGTTCAGGTGCGTCAGTTTGTGCAGCGCGTGATGCAGCTTAACAACTACGTGGAAGACCTCCCGTGTTTTTACTACAGCCCGAGCGCAAGTACAATGACCCAACAGGTCTACTCCTTCACTGACGCGGAACTTGCATGCCATATATTGCGCATGTGTCCATTGAAGTGGCAGGACCAGTACCACTTGCTTGAAAAGTGCTATCCCGAAGGGGTTAAACCACTATTGCTCATTCTTGAGAGAATTGAGGTGGCGCACCCAGTGGATGAGAGACAGTCATCTTCTAAGCCTGCAAAGGCCCAAGGAGCTGAACAGCCCTCCAAGAAGTTCGCGCCAGGCGCACAAATTCCCAAGAAGCCCAAGCAAGCACACACGGAGTAGACGCGCGTAGACAAGAACTGCGAGCTATGCAAAAAGCATGGGGGCGCACACACCACGCATAACACCGCGGAGTGTTGCCCTTACAACAAAGACGGAACTCCTACGCGAGGTACTTTCCGGCAAGCTGTACGAAAGTCCCGCGAAGACAGTCGCCCCAAGAAGTCCTACGCCCAGGTCTTGGCTTGTATGGAGAAACTTGAGAAGTCTCTCAAGAAAGCCAACAAAAAAGGCAAGAAATGTTGCCGTCGCGAAGAAAGTGACAGCGATTCCGACTCATCCTGAAGTGTTGGGTCGGGTAGTACCGAGGAAAATGAAAATAGATGTAAGAAAATTAAAACTAGCCACGAGTTAGCTACTTACACTACCCCTGGTCCGATAAAAACTACCAGTAACCAAAAATTAGAATTAAATGACAAAATTTTAATTCCGGATTATTCGAGTCCCTTAGTGGACGTAACTTTGAAAAATCTCAAAGACACCTCGAACTTATCCACTAACTTTGATGTAGATCCCAACTCAGTGAGGGACACCCTACATAAATCAAAGTCAATTGAGCCATCTAACCCACAAAAATCAATGGACTCAGTAACAGCAGTACTAGCTGTACAAAAATTAGCGACTGGAAGTCAGTCCTCGACAAAACTCAAACACTTGTCCAGGAGTTGCAAAAACAACTTCTTGAGAGTACTATTGGACACTGGTTCCAATGGTGACCTCATGTTCCATGAAAAAGGAACCACCAAGCATTTTCCCTACTTGACTAGGCAGGTGTCAAAGTCTTGGCACACGTCGAATTGGTGCTTCCAAACCAAAGGAAGAGGAAAAGTTACTCTAAAGTTCCTAGAGTACTCTAACAGCAAGGAATACACAGTTAAACCTGATGTTGTTGAGTATGATGGTAAAAAGATGACCAAGCCAGTGTTTGACCTCATCTTAGGTGTAAAAACACTGAGAGAGCTTGGAATTGTTCTAGATTTTCGAACAAAGGATATTACCATTGATGAGATCATCTTGCCGATGAGAGACATCAACAGTCTGTCAACTAGCTCTAAGATTGAAAAAGCTTGGTCAGTTAACCACAGCATGATTCATGAACCACGTAGTACTGAGGAAGCCACTCAGCGTGCTGTTCACATCTTAGATGCAAAATATGAAAAAGCAGACCTCCAATCAGTTGTTGACAACAATTGTCCTCACCTTAGTCTACAAGATCAAAACAAGTTGTTGGAGCTCCTCCGTAAATAGAGGACCTTTTTGATGGTACACTAGGTGATTGGAATACTGAGCCTGTCTCCTTGAACTGAAGGAAGGTGCAAAACCGTACCATGGCAGAGCCTACCCAGTGCCACATTCAGTCAAAGAGACTCTCATGAAAGAGCTCAAAAGACTATGTGACCTAGGGGTACTACAGTGGCAGCCCGCATCTGAATGGGCTTCACCATCGTTCATAGTACCAAAAAAGATCAGACTGTACGTTTCCTAAGTGATTTTAGAGAAGTAAACAAAAGGATAGTTAGAAAACCATTCCCGTTACCTAAAATTAGTACAGTCATGCAAGAGTTAGAAGGTTTCACTTTTGCCACAGCCCTTGATTTGAACATGGGCTACTACACCATTAGGTTGGATCCAGATGCATCCAAAATCTGCACCATTATATTTCCATGGGGTAAGTACTCTTACCTCAGGTTACCAATGGGAATTGCTGGTTCTCTGGACATATTTCAATCGAAAATGACGGAACTAATGGCCACCCTTGAGTTTGTAAGAGCTTACATTGATGATCTACTATGTATCACCAAGGGAACCCTGGAAGACCACCTGGCTAAATTGGAATTGGTCCTCTCCAGACTGCAAGATGCGAACCTAAAAGTAAATGCTCGCAAATCAAACTTCTGTGCCATTGAAACAGAATATCTTGGGTACATCCTCTCACAAGAGGGAATAAAACCACAACCCAAGAAGGTACAGTCGATACTTGCACTGACACCACCCAAAAATGTCAAAGACCTCCGTAGATTTCTTGGCATGGTCCAATACTATCGAGATCTTTGGGCACGGCAGCGAAAATGCTTGCCCCACTCACAAGCCTAGTAGGCAAGTGTGGTCATACCAAACAATCCAAACTTCTCAAGGTTAAAAAGAAACCTTGGAAATGGACTGAGGAACATCAAAAAGCATTCAATGACGTAAAGGCCACTATCGCCAAAGATGTGTCCTTGGCCTACCCTGATTACTCAAAAGGGTTTGAGATCTATACTGATGGATCCAAGAGACAACTTGGAGCCGTCATTACTCAGAACAACGGGCCAATTGCATTTTTCAGCAGAAAACTCTCTGTCTGTCAGCAAAAATACAGCGTAACCGAAAGTGAACTTCTAGTCATAGTTGAAACACTCAAAGAATTCAAAGGAATGCTGTGGGTCCAGCCAATTGTAGTCTATACAGACCACAAAAACCTTATGCAAGATGCACTCGGTTTAACCTGTGACAGGGTTTACCATTGGCGTTTATTACTAGAGGAATATGGTCCTGAAATTGTGTACATCAAAGGAATCCACAACACAGTTGCGGATGCGATTTCACGCCTTGACTTTGGTCCAACAAAGGACGTCAAGCAAAACTGGATGACCTTCACCAAATGCTGGTGTTATTACACTATGCAAGCAAAAGAGGACCCATCCCCAGCACAACACTCAGACCTCATGAACTTTGTGTTTGCTAACCGCAGCAAAGAGAATGCGATCTATCCCCTGACAGTTCTGGAGATTGTCGCAGCTCAACAAACGGATAAAATGCTGGATAGACTCAGCCTGCTGGAGGCATACAAACCTCAGCTGGTAGAAAATGTGCAAGCACTGTGCAAAGATGGCAAACTTGTCATCCCACAGGAACTCCAGCAGCAAGCAGTACAGTGGTACCATCACTACCTGCAGCATCCAGGGACAACCCATCTCGAAGAAACTCTTCGCGCTGCAATGTATTGGAAAGGTTTGAGACACTCTGTCCGCACCTTTGTCAAAAATTGTCATAAATGCCAAGTCAACAAACGGCGCCAACATAAGTGCGGTAAATTGCCTACAAAATTGGTTGTATCAAACCCCTGGGAGGTACTATGTGTGGACCTAATAGGACCATACACTCTCAAGGGCAAAGACGGCACTGAAATTGACTTTATGTGTGTCACAATGATAGATCCAGCTACCAGTTGGTTCGAAATTGTGGAACTACCGGTAACTGAATTCAATTCTGTTACTCCCAAGGGTAAAAAGGGCCTCAAGGGTACTAACACACATAATAAACCTAAAGAAGCATACTTTGATAAATCATCAGCACAAGTTGGCTCTTTAGTAAACAAGATCTGGTTTAGCCGTTACCCACGTTGTCAAGTAATCATTTACGACAATGGAAGCAAGTTCAAGCTCAATTTCGAAACCCTATGTGATTCATACAGTATCAAGCGTAAGCCAACCAGCATCAAGAGCCCCCAAGCAAACGCAATACTATAACGGATGCATCAAGTAATCATGACAATGCTCCGTAACGCTGAATTAGACATGGCCAATACAGTGGCTCCTAGTGACATAGCAGTCTTCCTCACAGATGCTGCATGGGCCGTTCGCTCCACATACCACAGGGTACTCAAAGCCTCTCCAGGTGCAGCAATATTTGGCAGGGACATGCTGTTTGACATTCCCTTCCTAGCTGACTGGAACAAAAGTGGAGACCATAGGCAACGCCAAACCGATCGCAACACCGAACGTAAAAACAAGTCTCGTCTCGATTGGGATTATAAAATTGGTGATAGAGTACTTCTTTGCAAAGAAGGTATCCTCCGCAAATCAGAAAGCAAATACCATAAAGATCCTTGGACTATATCAACAGTCCATACAAATGGTACTATCAGGGTTCACCGAAGAACAAAATCAGAAAGATTAAATGTTAGGAGAGTAACACTATAGTTTGACACTACAGACACTTAAAATAAAGAACATGTCAGTGAATCACTCTTACTCCTCTCTCCACTAACACTTACGCTTGAAATAACGCTTTGTAGTCGCTACTCAGCCAGGAAAGTCTTGTATCACCAGTATAACTCGGTACACAAAACAAGTTTCTTCCGCTCACAAAACAGGCCTCCCCATTTTTCCTTTACAGAGGAAAGGTTTTTTTTCACACCTCACCTGACCCTCCATTTGTGGGGGTAAGTGACATAGGCCAAGAATCTGGAGCTTCCAGGTGGAACTCCATAAGTCTCCTTCACATTGTTTGATACAGAGGAAGGACTCAAAAAGTCATAAGATATGAGTTTCTCAGAAATCATATCCAAACAGGATTGCTCTTCTCAAGACACCACCATACACATTGTAGGTGTTTTCTTCAGTTGAATATACAATAGAGGGTTTCCTTCTCAGGAACCTGCACACGGGACAGTCCCTTTGGGCAGTTGAATATGGGCCAGTCATGGAACTGCCACAAATCACTGCCAATCTCTCCCATGATCATTTGTGTTTTGTTTGTGCATGAGATAACTAGTATCTCATGCATCACAGTAGTAATAAGCTCATAAAAACAAAGTCAGCAATGTCTACATCAAGATTTTTTAAATACTTTCTGGCTTAGGTCACTTCAGCTTCAGATGACCCATGTGACAACCCGTTGACGACCGTCAAAAATCTCTTGACAACATCTGACGACTCCATCTGGCGATACTTATTGCCAAGTCGAAAGTTGCCTGTCTTGCAGATGAAGCTGAAATTTAGAACAGATTTGGACTGTGTTTAGACTGTGTATTTAAAAATGCTTACTGTAATTTATTTTGGTCAAAACTGTTCCAGACTTTAATTTTCCCAGGATTCTGGTAGGAAGAGAATATAATTCTCTGATTTTATTTCGAGAGGTGCAGAGAGGAGGGCCTACAACCCATATCCCAATAATTTGAAAGTCTGCCAATTTGGCAAACTTTGATTTCTCACTATATCGCTTTTTTCAAAGTCTGCCAAGTTGGCAGACTTTGGATTTATACTGAATCCTATTGTGAGCTTAACATTAGTAACAAAACATTTGCAAAATCGCCTGTCTGTCTTCGTTGATAGAATCAGCACAATTCCTGGAATCAATTCACGGGGCCGTAGGAAATCTATTGTTGGCATTAGTTTTGAATGGCACAGAGCCTTGGGCTCTTTTTCAAGATAATGTTGATTCGACCTCTTGGCCCAACGGATTGTCATTAAAATTTCACATTGAATCATCCAAGAAGTCTGCCAGGGGGTGTCAGACTTTCAAACCATCGTAGAAATGTACCAGAGCTACGTGAAAATCTGCCAAATTGGCAGACTTTCAAAAATCATTGGGATATTAACATAAACATTTATGACCATGTCCAACCGTTCCCATTCCAAAGACAAGAGAGTAGCAGTTGAATGCTCCATCTCTGCGAGTTGTCATCTCAAAGTATTCCTTTTCATCCTTGCACTTATTGTTTATCACAACTGTATCCACGATAGTTGCTACCTGTTGAGAGCTTTGATTCTTCCTCCATGTCAGTCGCCGTGGCATAATCTTTTTCAACGTGGACACGCGTCCTCATTTCTACTGCTGACAGGACTAACACATGAAGCATTTGCCTTTCTACGATGAATGCATTTGCACATGGCAATCAAGTTAGTTTTGCTAGCTGGTGCCAGTGTTCCCCCCAGTCATAATCACACAGCACCATAAATAAAACTCCCCCTCCGTTCATTGTTGCAGAGCATGAGTTTGCAATGGCGAGTGGCAAAAGTGATCCTCCTTTACCCGACAGCTGCTAACACAATCGCTTCAAACAGTCAACTCAACCACTTTGTGCCATCATCACTTTTTTAAGACTTCTCACGACGCTGATTTTCTCAGCTGGTGGAATCAAATGAGCAGCCAGTTGTTTTTTTTAATTTCACCAACAAGACTGCATTCAAAGTTACCCACAATAGCAAGACAAAAGCAGGGCAAGGCAGAGTGCCAAACACATTTCTTGAGCACCAAAAATGGGAGTTCACCATATATCAAAATTACCTTGAATTATAGCGGGGTTGAGGGAACATGGGGAAAATGGATTGTTCTTCAAAAGATATCTAGGTATGTCCCCTTGCGCCTAACAGCAAGAAGTAATAGATAGGATAGTACCATCCCATACTGTTCGTATGGTACGGTATCATGGTGTGAGTATCTTCCAAGTTACTATATCTATTGTGCATGACTGATTGGTGATGCACTAATAAGAATGGATACCATCTACATCTAATGTAGAAAACTAAATTAAATTCAAATTAGAATATTAGAAGCTAAAAAGATTATGGTAGAGTGCCAAAAGAGACCGTCAAAATTGTTAGATCTAGAGTGGATGATTTAGAAAAATCAAATGGCTATAGAAGAATTAACAATATAATTTAAAAAAACCTGCTTCTAACTTATAAAATAGACTATGATTTGTTTAGTTCAATTATCAGAAAAGAATCGATCTAATCTTGATAATGCCTTCTCAAGAAAGTCTCCAACTCACCCAAAGGCTTAGATATTGTATCTACCTATTGATGTCGGCAAATCAATTGCGGATTGATTTTCTTTTGGAGAATTGGTTTTCTTTTGGCTTTTACAAATCTTTCTACTATTTCTCCATACTAATGATAATGTATCCGGTTTCTTTTGGGAGATTGGTTCTCTTTTTGGAGATTGGCGTTTCCATTTACCCTCAAAGGTTATTTGAAATCAGTCCCGTGCAAGGATCCCCAATGTCACAAATGCATAGGAATAGCTATGAAAACCATGCTAGTGTAATGTGGTACAAATCTGTATCGTGAGGTATGTATTGTACAGGAATAAAGAAGTGATAATGAATAATGAGTTCTTTTGAATATCATTAGAGTGTACTTTCTATACTTATAGGGCTGTACTTATACATGTTTTCATGCAGTAAATTAATTACATACTCTTATTTCTTATTTCCTTGTTTTGTGACCGATTCCTACATGTGCATAAGCGATGGTGTGGTGTGATAGTACAATACCTTTATAAGGTAGGTAGGTATCTACTTCCACTTCTTTACCCTGTAAGATACATCATAAGCTCTCATGAGTTCATCAAGTTGTAAGTACAAGGCTTCTCGTTTTCTACATACTTGTACACGTAGATAGATTAAAATTGTGAGAAAGTACCTAGTTATTAAGATACTCTCGGGTATGGTACCTACTCCATTCTTGATAAATAATTATCATATAAAATTCTCAGTTCTCTTAACCCCAACCATTTTTTTGAAGGTTCGCTGTCTTAAAGGCTGTGTTGCCTGAAATATGCTAATCACACTCATGTTATTGATGCCAGAACACCTCATTAATTTTCTTTTCCGTCTCCAAGTAATTGGGTCAGACCTTCCTATCCCAAGTTGCATCCATAATATCAATCACTTTATTGTAATTTCCATTGCCGTCATCTATCAGAACATGTGCCTGCCAACCCACGGACTGTTCACATGTCAACTTCTCATCTTCTCCATGACACCCTATTTTGTGTAATGCAAATCCCTATTCATAACGATCAAATAGGAGCTTTTGAGCTCTGTCCTAAGCAAAAAATCCAAAATCAGAAGCTCTTGCAAATTGTTTGTTGAATAATATCAATGTTTGATCTTTCACCATCTCTTCAATTTGCTGAATATTTGAAAGTTGATCAGGACCATAAAACAGTAGGGCAGCAACATCACAGGATGGAGATGTGGGCAATTTGTGAATGAAAAGACCCCTACAGTCAGAAGCACTGATGATGATGCCTCTTTTGGTTTCGTGCCAGTTGATGATTCCTCATTTATGACTATGCCAACAAGTATCACCTTGAGGGTAGCTTGTGCATAAGGATACATTTGAGCCAACCCTACACAGAATGGAACAGGTAGATTTAAGCCCAGTTTAATGGGATGCGCTCAAGTATGCCCAGAAGTGATGCCAGGGACAACATCAACGCTAATGCAACGGCATCGCCTGTGGTGATGGATGCCCCAGCAAGCCATCATGGTTCACAGCTTTGATCTCTGGTTGATCTGGTAGTTGGAGTAATGATGGAGCACTGCTGCCTGAGTCGAGCAAGGACATGGATAAGGAATCATGACAAAAATGAAGCCTTGTTGTTATGAGGGTCTATCTAGGGCGGTTTTTGCGAGGAATTCAATGGTGCAGGCCACAAGAACATGGAGATGTTGGAAAATGGGCTATACTACTGCTCACTTTAGCAGAAGTAGCTGTACTACTGCGTGTTTTTGCATTAGTATAGCTCTGAGGATTAACAGACGACTCGGACAAATCAACTGACAACAAGTCATGGCCGGACTATTTTGTCGTGACTGAAGTGACAATTCTCGCCAAAATTTATCGCAAAAACATAGACATTTTGGGCGGGTTGCCTGTCTTACAGGTTAGGTTTATGATATGTGCAAATGTGATTTTCGAAATGTGTGTTTTTGGTATGCTCCAGTAGCTAACACTGTTTCAGCGTCCTTTAAATTATTTTTCTTTCAAAATGGGTTGCAAGCTTCTCGACCATCAGCTCATCTTTTTCTTTCTGGCAACCCCCAACTTGCCTGACAAAAAATTACACCGTTTGTTTTACAAAGTCAATTTTGCCCGTTCATCCTGAGTATGTTGGTATGGGGCAACATAATGAGGTCGGCTATTTGGAGCATCTTCGAAGCCGTACTAAATATGGTGCCACACACGAAACACGGCTCTGTATTCAATACCATGCTGCCCACAACAAAATGTAAAATGTATTATCCCATCCCCGAAACCCACTGTGCAGTGGGCCCTAAGAGGCCGGACATCGCATTATGCCCTAATTGGATACATCATTGTACTACATCCGGGATAGCAATCCGAACCACGTACCTTATCACCACCAAGGCGTGCAGCATCTGTCACAACTGAGAGTCATGTTCTTTTTATGTTTTTGTTTACATGAGTCAGTGGGTGGCTACTGTAATTGGTCTAATGGTCTATATATCCAGATTTTTGAGTATTTGGACCATCTAAATCTGGTCCAGATCAGTTCCAAACCTGAAACCCCACCCCACTTTTGGTCTAAATCTGGAAAAAGAGGGGGTGTCCTGACACCCCCACTTTTTGTCTATTTTGGATCAACCCATGTTCTAAATATTTAGATCACCATTTTTACCACATGTAACCACTTCATCGCACCTAAACTCAACATCCAAAACATAGAAAAGAATTCACCATGAGCGACGACTATGATTGGAAATCTCATCCCCATCATAGAGGCCACAAACCTGGCCGTCCAAACTACAAGAACAATTTCCTCGTCCCAATTGTCAAGAGGATCTTGCCTTGTGGTGCTGAAGGTTGGCATCTAGTTGCTCTTGCCCATAAAGAGGAGTCGGGGGAGGAGATCTTGTGGTGTGAAGATGACATCACAAAGAACTGGGTTAAAAAGTTGTGCAACAACTTTAAAAAACCCACTGGTAAGGCGGGCACGGATCAAAAAGATCCCATTCATTGTTGCATTGCGATTGAGCATCAGATAATGAAAAAATCTGACTCTGGAATCCTCTGTGCATCATCTGCTGAGGAGAAAGACGATTCGTCTTCATCATCTTCTCCCTTGTCTTCCTCATCGTCTACATCGTCAGTAGTTCCGGGGACCAAAGTCCAACCACGTAATCTTTTTGATTCGTCCACTTTGACAATTCCATCATTGCCTCCTCTTAACCTCCACAACTTTTCATCCACTGCAGTGGCCGCTGCTGCAGCAGCAGCAGAAGAAAACAACAAAAGTGATGAAGATGATTGTGAGGCGATGAAGAACCCACCGCCAGCCAGGCAGAACCCATCGCCAGTCCTGCCACTTTTGCTGGAATTGGAGAAGAGACCGCCACTACCAGCAGCCACAACACTCCAGCTTCATCTCAGGGCAATCCAACGCAGAAAAAGAAGTAGAAGAAAAGTTTGTTGTCCTCAAATAATAAAACCAAGAACTTGACAAACAGTGAGAGGGGCTCCATCATGAAGTCCATCAATAGGATCGGGGTGGCATTTGAAAATGGTGGAGGTATGGAGAGTGGTGGACAGAGGGAATGATGATGATGGTGATGCAACAATCCCAGATGCAACAACAATTTTTCAACAACAGATGCAACAATTCCAGCAGGCGCAACAGATGCAGATGCAACAATTCCAGCCAACAACACGACAGCAATTGAGGGATATGGAATATCGTCTTCATAAAAGTGTGAAGAAGCCAAAGAAAAGGAAAATGAAGACTGGGGAAAAGGCAGAGATCAAAGATGAGGATGGAGACAGTAGTAGCAGTAGCAGCTTGGGGAATTAAATGTTTAAAACTAATACTTATGTGTTTCCATGTTTATCTCTAACTTGAAATGTAGAAGACATACTATTTGGAACTTCAAATAATTTATTAATTATCATTTCAATTATATCATTGTTGTCATCATCTATGCCAAGTTCAAAGTCTCCAGGTTGTAAATAGTAAGAACTAATCCGATTGTAACCCTCTAGGTTTATGATTCTTTCATATTCCAGATCAAAAACAGTTTTAATCTGATTTGATTCAACAATTTCAGTTCAGAGGTTATGAACAAGAATAATAGACTCCAGGACAAGTCTCCTCTGATTACTGCAACTTGGAAGGCGTTTCTTACAGCAAGGAAAGGAGCATTGTAATCCTCTTGTGCCCCACTCACTTGCTTGATGAAGATAAGTGTAAACATTACTTACACGCAGCAAGTACTCACACATTTCAGGATGCAATTGTCTTGCACTGAGCTTGCTCATTGGTCCAACCGGTATATTCCATGCATCGCCGCTCTGTGGGAACCCTTGATCAACACAGATTTTGTATGGTCCAATTCTCCAATGTATTGAATCTAAAAAGAGAATGGAAAGAGATCCATCTGCCCAACTTCCCGGGTAGTTGATTGCTGCGATGAACACTTTTCCATCCGGCACGTATGCAAATGCATTATTCACCATCACGGTGCATTCGTAACCACTGTAGAAAGCATTTTGGGTGACTGGTTCTGATGTGCAAGCCACTGGACGAGAGACACCATCCATAAATCCAATGACATCATCGACTGATGGTTCATGATTGTTCACCATCGAAGCAAACAGTTCCATTTTCTCCGGCATAGGAAATTGAATACACGCCATTGGATAGAACTGCAACCATTTCACCACCAATTTCAAAACATTCCTCAATATACGAGAGCAGGCATTTGGAGTAACACCAAGCAGCAGACAGAGATACTGATAATTCATTGTGCTTCCAATGTAAAACGAACAAAGTCCCAATTGGCCCTCCGAGGACAGCCCCCATTTACGCCCACTCTTTCTTGGAAGCAACGGATGACCAGGTGGTTTCACTATGTCGTGTAGAAAGGCAAATGCTTCATGTGTTAGTCCTGTCAGCAGTAGAAATGAGGACGCGTGTCCACGTTGAAAAAGATTATGCCACGGCGACTGACATGGAGGAAGAATCAAAGCTCTCAACAGGTAGCAACTATCGTGGATACAGTTGTGATAAACAATAAGTGCAAGGATGAAAAGGAATACTTTGAGATGACAACTCGCAGAGATGGAGCATTCAACTGCTACTCTCTTGTCTTTGGAATGGGAACGGTTGGACATGGTCATAAATGTTTATGTTAATATCCCAATGATTTTTGAAAGTCTGCCAATTTGGCAGATTTTCACGTAGCTCTGGTACATTTCTACGATGGTTTGAAAGTCTGACACCCCCTGGCAGACTTCTTGGATGATTCCAATGTGAAATTTTAATGACAATCCGTTGGGCCAAGAGGTCGAATCAACATTATCTTGAAAAAGAGCCCAAGGCTCTGTGCCATTCAAAACTAATGCCAACAATAGATTTCCTACGGCCCCGTGAATTGATTCCAGGAATTGTGCTGATTCTATCAACGAAGACAGACAGGCGATTTTGCAAATGTTTTGTTACTAATGTTAAGCTCACAATAGGATTCAGTATAAATCCAAAGTCTGCCAACTTGGCAGACTTTGAAAAAAGCGATATAGTGAGAAATCAAAGTTTGCCAAATTGGCAGACTTTCAAATTATTGGGATATGGGTTGTAGGCCCTCCTCTCTGCACCTCTCGAAATAAAATCAGAGAATTATATTCTCTTCCTACCAGAATCCTGGGAAAATTAAAGTCTGGAACAGTTTTGACCAAAATAAATTACAGTAAGCATTTTTAAATACACAGTCTAAACACAGTCCAAATCTGTTCTAAATTTCAGCTTCATCTGCAAGACAGGCAACTTTCGACTTGGCAATAAGTATCGCCAGATGGAGTCGTCAGATGTTGTCAAGAGATTTTTGACGGTCGTCAACGGGTTGTCACATGGGTCATCTGAAGCTGAAGTGACCTAAGCCAGAAAGTATTTAAAAAATCTTGATGTAGACATTGCTGACTTTGTTTTTATGAGCTTATTACTACTGTGATGCATGAGATACTAGTTATCTCATGCACAAACAAACACACAAATGATCATGGGAGAGATTGGCAGTGATTTGTGGCAGTTCCATGACTGGCCCATATTCAACTGCCCAAAGGGACTGTCCCGTGTGCAGGTTCCTGAGAAGGAAACCCTCTATTGTATATTCAACTGAAGAAAACACCTACAATGTGTATGGTGGTGTCTTGAGAAGAGCAATCCTGTTTGGATATGATTTCTGAGAAACTCATATCTTGTGACTTGAGTCCTTCCTTTGTATCAAACAATGTGAAGGAGACTTATGGAGTTCCACCTGGAAGCTCCAGATTCTTGGCCTATGTCACTCCTCCCACAAATGGAGGGTCAGGTGAGGTGTGAGAAAAAAACCTTTCCTCTGTAAAGGAAAAATGGGAAGGCTGTTTTTGTAAGGGGAAGGCACTTGTGTTGTGTACCGAGTTATACTGGTGATACAAGACTTTCCTGGCTGAGTAGCGACTACAAAGCATTATTTCAAGCGTAAGTGTTAGTGGAGAGAGGAGTAAGAGTGATTTGCTAACATTTTCTTATTTTAAGTGTCTGTAGTGTCAAAGTATAGTGTTACTCTCCTAACATTTAATCTTTCTGATTTTGTTCTTCGGTGAACCCTGATAGTACCATTTGTATGGACTGTTGATATAGTCCAAGGATCTTTATGGTATTTGCTTTCTGTTTTGTGGAGGACACCTTCTCTGCAAAGAAGTACTCTATCACCAATTTTATAATCCCAATCCAGACGAGACTTGTTTTCACGTTCGGTGTTGCGATCGGTTTGGCGTTGCCTATGGTCTCCTATTTTGTTCCAGTCAGCTAGGAAGGGAATGTCAAACAGCATGTCCCTGCCAAATATTGCTGCACCTGGAGAGGCTTTGAGTACCCTGTGGTATGTGGAGCGAACGGCCCATGCAGCATCTGTGAGGAAGACTGCTATGTCACTAGGGGCCACTGTATTGGCCATGTCTAATTCAGCGTTACGGATCATTGTCATGATTACTTGATGCATCCGTTCTAGTATTGCGTTTGCTTTGGGGTTCTTGATGCTGGTTGGCTTATGCTTGATACTGTATGAATCACATAGGGTTTTGAAATTGAGCTTGAACTTGCTTCCATTGTCGTAAATGATTACTTGACAAAGTGGGTAACGGCTAAACCAGATCTTGTTTACTAAAGAGCCAACTTGTGCTGATGATTTATCAAAGTATGCTTCTTTAGGTTTACTATGTGTGTTAGTACCCTTGAGGCCCTTTTTACCCGTGGGAGTAACTGAATTGAATTCAGTTACCGGTAGTTCGACAATTTCGAACCAACTGGTAGCTGGATCTATCATTGTGACACACATAAAGTCAATTTCAGTGCCGTCTTTGCCCTTGAGAGTGTATGGTCCTATTAGGTCCACACATAGTACCTCCCAGGGGTTTGATACAACCAATTTTGTAGGCAATTTACCGCACTTATGTTGGCGCCATTTGTTGACTTGGCATTTATGACAATTTTTGACAAAGGTGCGGGCAGAATGTCTCAAACCTTTCCAATACATCGCAGCACGAAGAGTTTCTTCGAGACGGGTTGTCCCTGGATGCTGCAGGTAGTGATGGTACCACTGTACTACTTTGCTGGAGTTCCTGTGGGATGACAAGTTTGCCATCCTTGCACAGTACTTGCACATTTTCTACCAGCTGAGGTTTGTATGTCTCCAGCAGGCTGAGTCTATCCAGCGTTTTATCCGTGTGTTGAGCTGCGGCAATCTCCCTAACTGTCAGGGGATAGATCGCATTCTCTTTGCTGCGGTTAGCAAACTCAAAGTTCATGCGGTCTGAGTGTTGTGCTGGGGATGGGTCCTCTTTTGCTTGCATAGTGTAATAACACCAGCATTTGGTGAAGGTCATCCAGTTTTGCTTGACGTCCTTTGTTGGGCCAAAGTCAAGGCATGAAATTGCATCCACAACTGTGTTGTGGATTCCTTTGATGTACACAATTTCAGGACCACATTCCTTGAGCAATAAACACCAACGGTAAACCTTTTCACAGGTTAAACCGAGTGCATCTTGCATAAGGTTTTTGTGGTCTGTATAGACTACAATTGGCTGGACCCACAGCATTCCATTGAATTCTTTAAGTGTTTCAACTATGGCTAGAAGTTCACTTTCGGTTACGCTGTATTTTTGCTGACAGACAGAGAGTTTTCTGCTGAAAAATGCAATTGGCCCGTTGTTTTGAGTAATGACAGCTCCAAGTTGTCTCTTGGATCCGTCAGTATAAATCTCAAACCCTTTTGAGTAATCAGGGTAGGCCAAGGACACATCTTTGACGATAGTGGCCTTCACGTCATTGAATGCTTTTTGATGTTCCTCGGTCCATTTACATGGTTTTTTAACCTTGAGAAGTTTGGATTGTTTGGTGTGACCACACTTGCCTACTAGGATTGTGAGTGGGGCAAGCATTTCGCTGCACCGTGCTCAAAGATCTCGATAGTATTGGACCATGCTAAGGAATCTACAGAGGTCTTTGACATTTTTGGGCGGTGTCAGTGCAAGTATCAACTGTACCTTCTTGCATGGTGGTTTTATTTCATCTCATGAGAGGATGTACCCAAGATATTCTGTTTCAATGGCACAGAAGTTTGATTTGCGAGCATTTACTTTTAAGTTCACATCTTGCAGTCTGGAGAGGACCAATTCCAATTCGGCCAGGTGGTCTTCCAGGGTTCCCTTGGTGATGCATAGTAGATCATCAATGTAAGCTCTTACAAACTCAAGGGCGGCCATTAGTTCCGTCATTTTCGATTGAAATATGACCGGAGAACCAGCAATTCCCATTGGCAACCTGAGGTAAGAGTACTTACCCCATGGAAATATATTGGTGCAGATTTTAGATGCATCTGGATCCAATATAATGGTGTAGTTACCCATGTTTAAATCAAGGGCTTTGACAAAAGTGAAACCTTCTAACTCTTGTATGACTGTACTAATTTTAGGTAAAGGGAATGGTTTTCTAACAATCCCTTTGTTTACTTCTCTAAAATCACTTAGGAAACGTACAGTCTGATCTTTTTTTGGTACTATGAACGATGGTGAAGCCCATTCAGATGTAGGCTACCACTGTAGTGCCGCTAGGTCACATAGTCGCTTGAGCTCTTTCATGAGAGTCTCTTTGACTGAATGTGGTACTGGGTAGGCTCTACCATGGTACGGTTTTGCACCTTCCTTCATTTTGAAGGAGACAGGCTCAGTATTCCAATCACCTAGTGTACCATCAAAGAGGTCCTCGTATTTACGGAGGAGCTCCAACAACTTGTTTTGATCTTGTAGACTAAGGTGAGGACAATTGTTGTCAACAACTGATTGGTGGTCTGCTTTTTCATATTTTGCATCTAAGATGTGAACAGCACGCTGAGTGGCTTCCTCAGTACTACGTGGTTCATGAATCATGCTGTGGTTAACTGACCAAGCTTTTTCAATCTTGGAGCTAGTTGACAGACTGTCGATATCTCTTATCAGCAAGATGATCTCATCAATGGTAATATCCTGTGTTCGAAAATCTAGAACAATTCCAAGCTCTCTTAGTGTTTTTACACCTAAGATGAGGTCAAACACTGGCTTAGTCATCTTTTTTCCATCATACTCAACAACATCAGGTTTAACTGTGTATTCCTTGCTGTTAGAGTACTCTAGGAACTTTAGAGTAACTTTTCCTCTTCCTTTGGTTTGGAAGCACCAATTCGACATGTGCCAAGACTTTGACACCTGTCAAGTCAAGTAGGGAAAACGCTTAGTGGTCCCTTTTCCATGGAACATGAGGTCACCATTGGAACCAGTGCCTAATAGTACTCTCAAGAAGTTGTCTTTGCAACTCCTGGACAAGTGTTTGAGTTTTGTTGAGGACTGACTTCCAGTCGCTAATTATTGTACAGCTAGTACTGCTGTTACTGAGTCCATTGATTTTTGTAGGTTATAGATGGCTCAAGTGACTTTGATTTATGTAGGGTGTCCCTCACTGAGTTGGGTTCTACCTCAAAGTTAGTGGATAAGTTCGAGGTGTCTTTGAAATTTTTCAAAGTTACCTCCACTAGGAGACTCGAATAATCCGGAATTAAAATTTTGTCATTTAATTCTAATTTTTGGTTAGTTGTAGTTTTTATCAGACCAGGGGTAGTGTAATTGGCTAACTCGTGGTTAGTTTTTATTTTCTTACAACTATTTTCATTTTCCCCGGTACTACCCGACCCAACACTTCAGGATGAGTCGGAATCGCTGTCACTTTCTTCGCGACGGCAACATTTCTTGCCTCTTTTGTTGGCTTTCTTGAGAGACTTCTCAAGTTTCTCCATATGAGCCAAGACCTGGGTTGGACTTCTTCGGGCAACTATCCTCACAAGCCTGTTGTACAGCTTGCCCGAAAGTACCGCAGGTAGGAATTCCGTCTTTGTTGTAAGGGCAACACTCTGCAGTGATATGGGTGGTGTGCGCGCCCCCATGCTTTTTGCATAGCTCGCAGTTCTTGGCTACGTGCATATACTTTGTGCATGCTTGCTTGGGCTTCTTGGGAATTTGTGCGCCTAGCGCAAACTTCTTGGAGGGCTGTTCAGCTCCTTGGGCCTTTGCAGGCTTAGAAGATGACTGTCTCTCATCCACTGTGTGTGCCACCTCAATTCGCTCAAGTATGAGCAATAGAGGCTTAACCCCTTTGGGATAGCACTTTTCAAGCAAGTGGGACTGGTCCTGCCACTTCAACGGGCACATGCGCAAGATGTGGCATGCAAGTTCCGCGTCAGTGTAGGAGAAGACCTGTTGGGTCATCAGACTTGAGCTCAGGCTGTAGTAAAAACACGGGAGGTCTTCCACGTAGTTGTTAAGCTGCATCACGCGCTGCACAAACTGACGCACCTGAACCTTGTTGGGCTTCTTGAGGCAATTTGAAAAATAGGTGTCATGTGGGAAACACGATTGGAGGTGGAGTAACTGACACCTCATGAATGACTTGGACATATTGCCCGGTGACTTCTTCCTTTCGACTCCAAAGATGTCGTGAAAGGGGCTTGACTCCGTCTGCTCCTTGACAAATAAGTCCCAGGGCTGATGTGCCTCCTCAATGAGAAGGTTGGCGTAGAGTTAAAAAACTTCTAGGGATGAGTCGGTCATTTTTGTCCTTAAGGCAAGCATGTCGGCCTTTAGGGAGAGTGACTCTGAGGTCTTTATCTCTTTCTCAGTCTTGCTGAGGGTGTCATCGGCAAGTTCGCGTAGAACAGCCTTCCAATCACCTTTTTTTGAGTCATGTGCCCATTTGGCATCATCGCAGGCGGGAATCAGCCCCATTTTCTTGGCTGTACTGTACCCCTTGTTCACGTGCAGTACAAACTACTCACTGGTACCGTGTCCGGACCGAACCATGACTCGGGTTTCTGACCCGTTTGCAAGGGTGCACTTGAGGGTCTCGGGCTTGACGTCCAAAGCTTCTTGGACTGGGTCCCGATCCGGCACATAACGGATAGGGGCTTTCTCGCGACCTCTTCTGCGCTCGCACTCTTGGTTCTTAAGCCTGGTAGGGGCAATCTTCTCAGTAGACATTCTTGAGAGGGCTGCTCCGAGACTTGTTCAAAGAAAAATGGTCTTGTAGGAGCTTCGCGGCAATTCGCACTCAAAGGAGGCACTCTTGACACAAATCTTGTTGGCGGCGGGATCACGTAGCGCAGACGTGGTGCTACTACTTACCGGCACATGAAAGACGATGGCTCAACTGGCAAACACGTGGATGCTGAACGCTGGACTGGCGGAGGACAGACGCAACGGTGTTGAACGGACGGTGGTCGACTCGACGATGACGGACGATCCAAGGACAGTGCGGCGATGGACAGACGGTGAAAAAAATTTGCTCGAGTAGGTTATCAATTGATAGTGACCTAAGCCAGAAAGTATTTAAAAAATCTTGATGTAGACGTTGCTGACTTCGTTTTTCTTAACACTACTATATCATAAGTCATGCATGAGATACTAGTTATCTCATGCACAAACAAAATGCAAATGATCATGGGAGAGATTGACAGTGATTTGTGGCAGTTCCATGACTGGCCCATGTTCAACTGCCCAAAGGGACTGTCCCGTGTGCAGGTTCCTGAGAAGGAAACCCTCTATTGTATATTCAACTGAAGAAAACACCTACAATGTGTATGGTGGTGTCTCGAGAAAAGCAATCCTGTTTGGATATGATTTCTGAGAAACTCATATCTTGTGACTTGAGTCCTTCCTTTGTATCAAACAATGTGAAGGAGACTTATGGAGTTCCACCTGGAAGCTCCAGATTCTTGGCCTATGTCAGGTCGTCACTTGGGTTGTCAGGGGACGTCAGGGTTGTTTTTTGGTTGTCACTTGGGTTGTCAGGGGTCGTCAGGTGGAGTCACATGGGTCGTCACAGAAGATCTGTTGGGTCGTCAGTTAGGGCTGTCAGTCATCATGGTCGTCACGGAGCCGTACTGTTTGTCACTTGCTCTCACTCACATACTGTTTGACAGTAGTTATTATTTGTGGAAGGTCGCCAAGCCATCAAGTGAAGTGGGTCATCAGAGTCGTCAGAAAGGTCATCAGAAGGGTCGTCATGAGTCGTAACACGGGTCATCAAAAGGTCATCACCACAAGTTGTCAGCTTCGTCAAAATGTCTTCACCAAAAGTCGGCAGGACGTCAAAGTGTCGTCACACGCAGTTGTCATAGGGTTGTCAGATGGTCGTAAAAGTCGTCACATGAGTAAAAAAATGCCAAAGTCGTCACTTGTTGTCAGTTTGGCTCGCCAAAAACTTCCACGTGGCAAAGTTGCCTGTCTTGCTGGACGTCTAGACCAATAGACCAATTAAGTTGTAGTCACCCAGTATGACCCACTGTATTAAGTACAACTTGGAAGCTAAGTTTCAAATTCCGACCGGAATTCTGCAGAATTCGAGTTCTACCGAAATTACTGCAAATTTTTCCAGAAACCACGCCCGTGGTTCCGTTTTTCTATTTTATTATTAGACCAGAATCTACATATTTAGCTTGAATATGTGACATCAGAATACATAGGAGTCTATCCGGAACTATTGCAGAACCACAAAAACGGTATCCAAAAATGACCACGTGCCACATCAACACACACGCGTGTGTCTGCTCATCGCATTTTCATTGCCATTATCACACACCGCAAAAACGAATTCACCATGGGATTTCGTTAGCCCGCTTCTCCATCATTGCTCCCTCATTCTGAAATTAAAAAGCATTGCCTGCCACTTCGCGTCCCGCTAGCGAATTGCACCGGCAACACGGCGACGGTGAGTGCTTTTCCCTTTGTCATTTGGCTTCCTCCATTTCAATTATTTTCTCACTCACGTGAGATTTTTCCAATTAAATTGCTATTCCATCGCAGCGTCAGTGGCCCTCCCTCCCTCTCCAAGAAACTTTTGAGCCAGCCACTTGGCTACCCCGCTCGCGAATTACATTGCAAACGCGGCGACGGTGAGTGCGCCTCTATTTTAATTTTGTTTCCCCCCCACTACCAAAGTTTTCTCACGCTTTGATTTTTCCAATTAAATTGCTAATCCACTGCTGGCGTCAGTGGCCCTCCCTCCCTCTCCAACAGACTTTTGAGCCAGCCACTTGGCTCCCCCGCTTGCGAATCACATTGCGCGCGTGGCGACGGTGAGTGCGCCTCCATTTTAATTTTGTTTCCCCCCCACTACCAAAGTTTTCTCACGCTTTGATTTTTCCAATTAAATTGCTAATCCACTGCTGGCGTCAGTGGCCCTCCCTCCCTCTCCAAGAAACTTTTGAGCCAGCCACTTGGCTACCCCGCCGCGAATCACATTGCAAACGCGGCGACGGTGAGTGCGCCTCCATTTTAATTTTGTTTCCCCACTACCAAAGTTTTCTCACGCTTTGATTTTTCCAATTAAATTGCTAATCCACTGCTGGCGTCAGTGGCCCTCCCTCCCTCTCCAACAGACTTTTGAGCCTGCCACTTGGCTCCCCCGCTTGCGAATCACATTGCGCGCGTGGCGACGGTGAGTGCACCTCTATTTTAATTTTGTTTCCCCCTACCAAAGTTTTCTCACGCTTTGATTTCTCCAATTAAATTGCTAATCCACTGCTGGCGTCAGTGGCCCTCTCTCCCTCTCCAAGGAACTTTGGAGCCAGCCACTTGGCTACCCCGCTCGCGAATCACATTGCAAACGCGGCGACGGTGAGTGCGCCTCCATTTTAATTTTGTTTCCCCCCCACTACCAAAGTTTTCTCACGCTTTGATTTTTCCAATTAAATTGCTAATCCACTGCTGGCTTCAGTGGCCCTCCCTCCCTCTCCAACAGACTTTTGAGCCTGCCACTTGGCTCCCCCGCTCGCGAATCATATTGCGCGCATGGCAACGGTGAGTGTGCCTCCATTTTAATTTTGTTTCCCCCCCACTACCAAAGTTTTCTCACGCTTTGATTTCTCCAATTAAATTGCTATCCTCTTAATGGCATCAACACCCCTCCCTCCTTCTCCAAGAGACTTTTGAGCCTGCCAATTGTATCAACAGCTCACGATTCGCTTAAAGAAAGAGGCAGAGGTGAGTGCTGCTCTTTTTCCCTTTTGCTTCCCCTCCCCACTTCCATCCTTATCTCACCTTCAATTGTTCCTTTGAATTGCTATCCTTTTAATGACATCTACACCCCTCCCTCCTTCTCCAAGAGACTTTTGAGCCTGCCAATTGTATCAACAGCTCACGATTCCCTTAAAGAAAGAGGCAGAGGTGAGTGCTGCTCTTTTTCCTTTTGCTTCCCCTCCCCACTTCCATCCTTATCTCACCTTCAATTGTTCCTTTGAATTGCTATCCTTTTAATGACATCTACACCCCTCCCTCCTTCTCCAAGAGACTTTTGAGCCTGCCAATTGTATCAACAGCTCACGAATCCCTTAAAGAAAGAGGCAGAGGTGAGTGCTGCTCTTTTTCCTTTTGCTTCCCCTCCCCACTTCCATCCTTATCTCACCTTCAATTGTTCCTTTGAATTGCTATCCTTTTAATGACATCTACGCCCCTCCCTCCTTCTCCAAGAGACTTTTGAGCCTGCCAATTGTATCAACAGCTCACGAATCCCTTAAAGAAAGGGGCAGAGGTGAGTGCTGCTCTTTTTCCTTTTGCTTCCCTCCCCATTTCCATCCTTATCTCACATTCAATTGTTTCATTCTGATATGGAGTTGGCATCCTTCTCTCTTACATCAATACAATTAATATGTCAGATCATCAAGGCCACCAATTAGGCGAGTTCATCGATGACGATGATATATCAGATCATGAACCGCACGAACTTGACTTGGCTATTCCCGAAGTTCCTGAAGAGGATAGTAGCATAGATGGACTACCAACATACCTCAAGACTGTGTGGGACACCGGGAAGGTAGAGAAAACGATTCACCCTCAGACAGGGAAGAAGGTATGGAAGTGCCACTTCTGCAACGGAATGTGGTCGGAATGGAACCATACCAAGGCGGTCGGCCACGCCACCGGAGGCGGTAGGGACATCGCTAGCTGTAAGATGATTCCACCCCAGTGGAGAAAGGTATTCAGTGCATTTTTAATTCTAAACTCCAAGCACGTGCCAAGAGAGCGGAGGATCTCCATAACTTCAATTTGTCTCTCGCAGAAAAGGAGTCGAATGCAATGCTCCTATACAACGCTTCAAAAGATGCATCCCTCTCTGCTAGGAATCCAAAAAGCATTCTCCTTCCAACATGGAGTTATCACTGACGCCTAACAGTTCTGTTGTCTCTACAATATCTAAACCATCAGGCGAAGTTGGCATGAAGAGGCAGAAAGTTTATCACCAACAGAATTTGTCGAATACTATACCAACAAAGAAAGCTCCTCCCGAGGCGGAAAGGCAGCTGAGTTTGATGATAAATCACTTCATTACTGCTAACGCACTTCCATTCCATCTCTCTGAATGTCCCTTACTGAACAGGATGTTAGTGTTTGCAAGGAACACAACCAACTCCTACAAGCCACCGAGAAGGACAGAGATGAGTGGCGCATTACTTGATGCAAACTACACCGCCTACCAAACTTCCTCCATTGCATCGCTTCTCATGAATGCCAACATTTTTGGCCTAGGTATATATGGTGATGGAGCCACCATCGGTAAAATTCCCATGATGAATGTCCTTGCTGCTTCGGCTGGTAACCCAAATTGTGTTCTTGACATTGTGGATTGTAGTCGTCACATGAGTGAAGGCGGCAAGAAAGATGCCTACTATATATGTCAGCAGATGTTGCCTAAAATGCGTTTGCTTGATCCTGATAGAAACCTGTTTGATTGGATTTCATTTGATGGGGCAAGTAATGTTCAGAAAGCTGGTTCATTGATTGAACAATACTTTCCTCGATGCACTGTTACTATTGGGGTGGAGCACACTGTATCCCTTCTCTTTGGAAAAGTCATGTCCATTCGTCCAATGAAGGAAATGTGTGGCTTCGCTAAAAAGGTTTGTGAAAACATGTGTCCGTTTAAGAATTACACAGTATCTAAGATATCGTTTTTCTTTGTGATAGCTCAGGGAAGTTTTTGGCTCTGTCAGACATGCGCCGCACTCAGTCTTCCGGAAGATCAGTCAAGTTCATAACAATGGTAAGACGCTTCTGTTCATTGAACCTTCTGAGTGTAGGATGGGTGGGGAGGCCCTCCAGTTACTAAGGGTCTTACGGTTGAAGGACACCATTATGGAGGCAACCATGAGTAAAGTCTTCGTGGAAGAAAAGAAATTCCACTTCATTAGGGAAATCGTGAGGCACGAAGGCTTTTGGGACTTACTCTTTGCTATTTGCCAGTGTTGGTACCCTCTGTTCCGTCTTTTGAGGCTTGCTGATCTTGCAATTGGAGGAATCGACAAGGTGAAGTATTATGTATGTCAAATGGACAGACTCCTTGACTCAGGGTTGAGGAATGTTCTTCTGAAGTGGAGAAGTCCAGACTGTCCATATTACAAGCTCCTTCTCGCTTCTACTAGAAAGATTGACACCAGAGGAGGTCTCAGTTCATCTATTGAAGGCCTGACTGAGGAAACATACAAGACTGAAGAAGCAGGCAAGTACTTCTTATGTGTAAAATCCCATTTTCCTGACCAATACTCAATTACTTTTAACCTATTCATCATAGATGATGAATCTAGCTCTGATGAGGACAGTGTTAGTAGTATTGAGGGAGACCAAGCTGCAGAGTCAGACGATGAGCCCGAACCTGAAGAGCCCATGGATGAGTTTCAGAAATTGGAGTACTGGGCCAAGAAGCATGTCATGCATCATAGACCAAGGCTTTTACCTGACCACATTCGGGCAGCTTATATCTGCAGTCCACATACAGAAGTGATGAAGCATGCATTTGATGTGAATAACCTTGACCCTGAAGATCGCTTGGCCTGTGAAAGGCTTTTGAAGAAGCTAATGGTCCCCGTAGGAATTGCAGACGAACAAGAGCGAGAGAGGACTGAAGCAGAGGTCATTGATACCTTTCTGACAGAACTAGAACTATTTCAGACAAGGAGTGGACCATTCCAGTCTCGTCACATTTGGATAATTGCAGAGGACCCGAAGACAATGGCACATGTGTGGCATCACAAGTACTCCTATCCATTCACAAAAGTATTTGGTAAGTTTGCATGTTATGTGACATCCAAACCAACAGGAATTGGAGGGCGGAGCGCCATTGGAAAGCCGTGAAGAGAAACAAGAAGGGTAAGCGGGAAACCTCTCGACAGACAAAGCCAAGAAGTTGTCATGCATCACAGCAGCCTACAGTTATGAGAGGGCACGATTGAGGAGAGTGGAGTCTCAGAAGGCTGGTAAACTGTGGGAAGATGATGACTTTGAGAATTATGATAAATTCTGCTCACAACAACTTTTGGAGATTCCTATGACAGTCACAAGAATTTTCAGGGCATGGGAAGAGGGTTGGGAGAAAGTTCAGTTTAATAGTGCTGGGGATGAGAGGTTTGCTGCACGGTTTTCGGCTAAGTATGAAAACTTGGCATGGTATGATCCTGATTCGAAGAAGCTCATGCACTCAGCGGTTGGGGATTGTGCAGTGTTGATAAAGCTGGACAAGAATAGTGAAAGGAAGAGAGAAAAGGGAAAAGGATGGGCATATGTTCTGATGGGGATGTACGATGACATATATGATGAGGACAGAAGTCGCCTGGAAAATGATCCCTGTAGTTATGAATTCTATGAGATGAGCAGTGCCGGTGGGGAGGATTTTTATTGGATGGTTACCGAATTTTACAAAGTTAATCGTGTGCCTGGGTTTAGGATTTGTGCCTATGATGAGTGTGATAGTCTAGGGAAGTGAATGACAACGACGATGAATCAAATGATGATGACAGTGAGCCAATTGGGTGATAGAAGAGTTTGCTTTTTCCCACCATTGTGTTGTTGTGGGTTTTTTCAGCAAACTAGATAGCTGTGTGATTTTTGTAAACATAAAGGAGAGACTACTGAGATTCTGGTGAATTACTGGATTATTACTGGAATATTACTGGAATAATACTGGTACATTACTGGAACATTACTGGAATATTGCTGCTCATGAAGCTACACCAAGAAGACATTAGATTACTGTCAGAGTTCTGATTACTGTCAAAATGACAGTAATATTACTGTGGCGACCGAGGAGTAGGAGTCACAGTAACGTGACATCACCTAGATCCTACCTAGATGAGGGAAAATACTGGTTCTTGTACGGAGTACCGGAATTCTGGTCAGTAACCAGTAACTAGTTCTGATTACTGACCCTTGGACCAGAATCTAAAAATCGGAATTTGAAACTTAGCTTGGAAAAAAAAAAAAATCTTTATCTTTTTTTATTTTTTTTTTTTTTTTTTTTTTGTGTTTTTTTTTTTTTTTCCGTCGTGGTTTTTTTTTTTTTTTTTTTTTTTTTTTTTTTTTTTTTTTTTTTTGGGAAAACGAAAATTTTTTTTTTTTTTTTTGGGTGGGGATTTAATGTTTGTTTGTATTTAATTATCTCTAAAATTTTATATAAAAAAATTTTTGGCGTGGCCAAAAATTTTCTCATCTTACTCAGGTTTGTTTTTCCCCACAAAAAAATTTTTTCAATAAGAACCCCCGCTTCAATGCTTCTCCAAAATGTGTTTAGCATTAAATATTAATGCATTATTTAAGCATCACCAAAAAAAAATTTTCTTGTGCACAACTTACAACGTGTTACTCGTCACCAAAAAATGGTCTCAACGTAAACTCACCGCTTCAATGCATCTTTGAAAATGTTTTTAGCGTTAAACGTTAACGCATTATTTAAGCATCACCAAAAAAAAGTTCAACGTAAATATGTATTAAAATGTTTTTTCTCAACGCACGGACAACCTTATAACAACACACATCACACCAACAAAATAATTTCAATGTACCGCCAAAAAGATTTCAACGTAAGTTTGTAGTAAAATGATTTGTTCTAAATGCACGCACACAGTTCGACAAATACATATCAACGCCAAAAAATTAATTTCAACGTACTGCCAAAAAGATTTCAATGTAAGTCCAGAGCGCATCCAAAATATCACTTATTATACCTCTGACAGAAGAATGGGCGAAAAATATTTTTTTCTAAACGCACGCACTTCCGAATAACAACACAAATCATACCACCAAAATATTTTCAACATATCGCCAAAAGAAGTTCAATGTAAGTTTGTATTTTTTTCTAAACGACGCACTACTTTATAACAACGCACATCACACCACCAAAATAATTTCAATGTACCGCCAAAAAGATTTCAACGTAAGTTTGTAGTAAAATGATTTGTTCTAAAAGCACACACACCACAGTTCGACAACGCATACCACACCACCAAAATTATTTCAACATACTGCCTGAAAATTTCAACGCAAGTCAAGAGTGCATGCACTCCGTAAAAATTTCCCTACTCAACCGGCTGAACTATGTTGTCTTCTTCTCCTTCGGCTTCCTCCATGTTGTCCTGTGACTCAAGAACGTCATTATGGGGTGCACGACACAACACACAAATTAATGACAGCCGTGCAGGCCGATGACTACCGAAACCAAGACAACATGAAACCCATGCAACAATCATTAAAAACAATGTTGGCAGCAACAAAAAAACAACAATCAAATTAACGACAACAATGGCCGCTGGCAATGGAAACCCACACAGCAATCAAATGAACAGCGACCGTGTCAACAGCAAATAACACAACACTAGTTGCAACTTGAACGACATCACAATTGATTTCAACTCTATTGCAAACCCAAAAATGATTTCTAATAAACGCAACACATACACTGATCACCAAAAAACAATTCATGGTATTGTGGGAGAACAAATCCCTCAACCACCATACCAATTTTGTTACATTTTTCGTTGTGGCATGGTGAGTTGGAAATTCAATGTTTCCCTATATTGGTAAGATGTGTACCTTATAACCAACATGGCCAAAACATGTGTATGTCATAATGTGAACAGTTTCAAAATAAGAGCATTACAATTGTAGCCTATTACCCAAAAATATTTTTTAATATAGGTGCACAATTTAAATGTATTCCCAATAATGTTGCATTCACCAAAAATTGTTTTCAATGCAAACACACGACATGTCACATGAAAACACATCATTCATTTTCTCTGCCAAAGATCATGCTCTCAGCGTACTTATAACAAACATTGCCAAAATATGTGAGCATTGTAACGTATAGCATAAGGAAGGCTTTCAACACAAAAGTATTACTGAATGCAAAATTGTAGCACATTACTCAACCTTAACTCGTGACTTACAATTTGATAACACGGCATTCATTTTTCAGATCTTAATATTGATCACTAATTACAATAACACACCACTGACTGTATTCCCAAAAATGGTTCTCCATTTAAACACACAAACTCATACTAATGCATGACAAACGATGTGAAAACACAGCATTCATTTTTTTGTGCCTAAATGATGCTTTCAATGTACCTTTCAACCAACATGGCCAAAATATGTGTACGCCATATCGTATTACCTAAGGAACATTTTCAACATCAAAGCATCACTGAATGCAAAATGGCAGCATATCACCCATTAAGGAGTTCAAAGGCATGTTGTGGGGACAAAGATTAAAAGTCTACACAGACCATAAAAATCTAATCCAAGACGCCCGGATTTCTGTCCCTACCGATGGAGATTGCCCTCAAGGAATTTGGCCCAAATTGTTTACATTAAAGGCATACATAACACTGTTGCCAACGCCATCTCTTGCTTAGACATCGGACCAATACCGAAAGTGAGCACGAACTGGATGACGTTCACCAAATGCTGGTGTCATTACACCATGCAAGAAGAGAGTGCGATAGACACCTCTGCATACCAAGAAGAAGTGAATCTGGTATTTGCAAACTGCAGCAAAAGATGTAATCTACCCGTTAACAGTAATGAGATTGCAGAAGCACAAAAGCTTGATGCCAGCTTGAAGACATTGAAAGACCAGTACTCCACACAATTGGTCAAAAGTACACATCTCCTATGTCAGGACGGAAAGATGGTAATTCCAAAAGATCTTCAACACCATGCAGTTAGTTGGTATCACCACTATGTACAGCACCCTTGACATGAGACTCGAAGAAACCCTTCGGCTGCGATGTACTGGAAAGGTATGTGAAATACAGTCCGAAATATGTCAAAAACTGTCATGCATGCCAAGTCAACAAGAGGCATAAGCATAAGTACGGAAATCCCTACTAAATTTGCCATCACAAACCCTTGGGATGTACTATGTGTGGACCTTATTGGCCCGTATACAATCAAAGGTAAAGATGGGACAGTAATTGATTTCATGTGTCTGACTATGATTGACCCAGCTTCTAGCTGGTTTGAAATAGTTGAACTACCGGTAATCACTGAGGCGATTATTCCCCTGGATACAAAAGGGTGGAAGGGTAAAAGGACCCATGAGGAACCTAAGTTAGCATATTTTGATAAGTCATCAGCAATGATCAGCAACTTAGTGAACAAGACCTGGTTTAGTAGGTATCCACGCTTGTCATTATTTATGATAATGGAAGCAAATTCAAACTTCACTTCAAAGCCCTATGTGACTCATATGGGATCACGATCCACAAGCTTAATGCAATTCTAGAACAAGTGCATCAGGTGATATCATCTATACTCAGAACAGCTGAAATAGACATGGCCCCTTCAGTAGAGACAAGCGATATAGACAAGTTCGTGACGAACATCGCTGGGCCATTCGGCTCCACATACCACACAGTACTAAAAGCCTCCCCAGATGCAGCCATCTTTGGACGGGACACGTTGTTTGACATTCCCTTCCTGGCCGACTGGCAAATAGACCAAAACACAGAACAAGAAAATAGCTCATGTCGTGATTGGGACTACAAAGTTGGTGATCAGGTACCAGTAGGAGAGTCCACCTCCCAACGGCATGGACTCCCCAACATGGAAGTTCAGAACCCCAAACAAGAGAACACATTAGAGAAGGGTATACACACCCTTGAGAAGGGTATAGACATACCATATTGTGTAGAAGTCTACACAATGATCGTTTGCATTGTTTGGATTGGAAATGCAGTTCCACTGCCCTTCCATCCTCACAATTGGAACAAATATAGCTCATAAAATCAAATCTTTGACACCTGTCGAAACTACCTATAATTTTCGCGTGATATTGTTTTTACGACGATTTTGGCTCAGATCATACTTAGGCCTTCCAGACTTTTTACGACTCTTGTTAAGAAGCCCAACTATTTGAGATGTGTTGGCTGGTTTCATTGATGCTGGTGGAGCATCATTTTGGAAGTAAGCAGACAGGAATAGTTGACAGAGGAGGGATCATTATCCTTGTTCTTCTTTAGAAATCTGCAGCATTTCTTGTTGGCAGATTTGTCACTGATATCAATACAAAATCAGTATCAGATGGACCTTCAGTTGAGAGCTCAGGAGCATAGGAGGAGTAACAAAGATACTCTTGGTAGAGGATGGAACGGACTGCTTAAATGAGCAGCAAAATCCAAAGTCTACCTTAGGTTCATCAATGGTATTCAAATCTACTGCCATGGACTTGAGGGCCAAGAGTGAGGGATCGTCTTGTTGAAGTTTCTTGTTGCTGGCTGCAACTAACAGTGTTAGACCCATGACACAAAAATTGCAGATTTTTGAGCTACAATTCTGACAGTGAACATAGGGAACATCTTCAGTCCTTGACAGGGTTCCTGCAAGTACGGTTCGCGCAGATGACTGCTGAACCGTGTCAGGGGAGCAACAAATGCAACCCTCTGGCCACATGATGTGTAACAACTAAATGTGGCAACCAACCTAGAACTGCGCCTGATCTGAAACTACGTCTGCAAAGGGCGTTCAGAGGGTGGTTGCTACAAGTAGAGGCGTACAAACAGTGGCAGATGATTGCAAGAGTAGCAATATTTGTGATTACTTTAAATTTTGGCAAGGCATTCAAAGGACTAGTAGCACAGTTTGAAATGAAAATTTGTTTTCAAATTTGAAAAGGTTTATGATAGCTTAGTTTGATGTGAACTGATCAAATGATGAAAACGGTTGTTAGTATGTTCGCATGAAACTGGATTGTCTGAGGCAACAGAAAAATGGGATGAAAATTTTTCACACACACCTTATTAAACTCATTCACGAGTAGGAAGATCGTTCAAAAAAGATTGTTCATTTGACAAGAGAGCGTTCACTCACCCTGGATAGTTGCGAGTAGACGACGTTGTTCGATGGAACAAGCATAATGAGACGATCGTTTACAACGATCGATCAGCTTTGAGATGAAACAATCATTTTGGTGGCAACAATCGTTTCAGTTAAAATGAGCTCTTGAGATGAAACGAGTGCGTGCAATGCTCGATAAGATTGAAACGATCGCTTGCAATGAGATCGTCCTTCGAGATGATATGGTCGTTTCGACCGAAACAATCGTTTTGGTGAACACGAGCGCGTGCGAGAGGAAACGAGTGCGTGCGATGCTTGAAAAGATTGAAACGATCACTTGCAATGAAGCGATTGTTACAGTACTCTCGTTTGCGTTGAACCAACAGTTTGCAAGAACGTGAGCAGTTGGAGGTTGGGGTGATAGAAGGGTTTTGCAGTCAGAGAGAGTAAGTGGGATGACATTGCTACATACTACTCACATACCAGAGACCACGGGTATGTGAGTAGTATGTAGACCTTGGGATTAATCCACAGGGCTTAAGAAAAAGCATTGTTGGCACTGCTTTAATTTGGCACAGAGCCGCGAACTCCTTTTCAAGATAATGTTGTTACAACCTCTGGGCCCAAGGGATTTTTACTAAAATTTGACATAGGAATCGTCCAAGAATTCTGCCGGGGGTGGCAGAAAACCAGGGCTACGGGAAATTCTTCCGTAACGGCAGAATTTCAAAAGTACTGGGATGTACGTACTTCTTACTGATGCACAATATTACGTCGTAAGGGGAACTTTTATGACTATGACCTTCTGTCAGCGGATAAGTCCGCGAGTATCTTTACTAGTAAATTAAATAGGCACCTTTTGCTGATGTGTCAACAGCAAAAGAATGTAAATCTTCTAAGAAATAATAAAATGTAGTCATAGCATTATTTCCATAAAAATCTGTGTTTTCTCAAGATGTTGGGCAATGATTTTCATTATTTGGCAGACAGCCAATGACCATGGTACCGATCCATCTCATAGCAGTGTCAACAAAGCTGCCACATGCTCACCAACGTCTTCCCCACCACTGACATTAAACTTCTTGCCCGGTTTTCCTTTAAGGGCACAAAATAACTGTTATTAAAGCTATCACGTAGATGGGGAATTAAGAAATTGTAGGTGAATTTAATTTTATTCTACCACCCGAGAAATATGAAGTACACATTCGACGAATAATGGCATGCATTAGCATCAGCTGGATGAAATTAATATTCATTCTGGTCTATGAAGAGACAATTCAACAACCAAATTTACTGGTTCAAATGGAAACTAAAAACTCTCTACTGCTTTGAGTCGAACCTGTTGCAATTGGTGAAATACTACAATTCCATGCATCAGTCAATGCTCTTGCGGTGTTTGATGAGAAGGATAGAGGTTGGGCTGAGAAACTGAACAATTCACTACAATGATATGATAAAAGTGTGATGTTTGAGAGGAGCAAATTATTGTTAAAGTCAAAACTGACGTTAACAACTTACCAAAAGAATCCGTATTGACCAACTAACAACCAACAACAAAGGCATCATACAACTACCACAAGACAATGAAGGAGTGATTGAGGGGGCAATCCACTTCAGTGTATGGAATGCAAGATCACCATCATATTCGGATGATGGAGTGAACAATTGAGTAGAAGAAGACAAACTGGAAATGGAGAGGGAGAAATGCAATTTGAGTTCATGTTGTGGAGGAACATAAAATGGTAGAGTTGCCAGCACAACAACAAGGGCAGGCGCTGCAATACAATTGATGCCACACCAACCAATACAATAAAATACGATACACAACTATAAAGACAATATCTAACACAGGAGGAATTGGAATTGAGCAACGGCTCTTCAATGGCAATTGCGAATGAAGGAAACTTACCAAAGAATTTTGACCATGATGGCTTTGGTCATTTCTTTGATGCAGTGGATGCAAAAGAAGAGGACAATGTAAGTGAAGATTGAGATTGAATAATGAGTTTAAGTAGCAAGACACGAGGCATGGCGTTAATACAAGTAAGACGGCTATATACAATAGGAGCACTATGTATCCTAGAGGTATCACGATACCCAGCCAGCCAGACAGTGGATTCCAAAAAAAAACATTTAGAGTAAATTAAAAAACGAATTTTGGAGCAAACGAAGTAATTCTATTGTAGTACTGTAGAAACATACCAATTTTCTACAAGAACGAATGGATCGGATCGTTCCGATCTGCTGTATTCAACTGACAATTACTCGTGAAAGACTGCTCAAATGAACAAAATAAGAACACCGTTCGAAAGCTTGGAAAAATATCTTTTGATCGATGTAAGGTTGTAAATATATTTTTACTCACACGGATGAAAGACAGAGCAGGAGTGCTCTTTTTGTATTTAGCCGTCTTAAATAATGTGTTTGCAAGAAAGAATACATTGTTTTTACAGCCATACCAGAGCCTCGATTCAATCAACACAGGGCAGTATCTGCCCACATGCTCAAGCGATCAAGACACTCCCCTATGTTCATTCAAAGGGAGCATGAGCCGAAAATATAGGGGACAAGTCCTTGTTGAACCATTCCAAACAAGGAGAACTTACCTGGTGTGCATGCCATGAACAGTGACGGTCAATCAGAGATGTTGATGGACTCTGTTTATTTGCCCTTCTTGGAAGTCAACGCTGAGAGCAGGGCAAATGGTTGTCAACAAGCTTGCCAACCGATTGGTGAAGAGGGGGCATTGCCGCAATGGGTGTTGTGAGTGCAATTGGGGGGAGGGCATGGCAGGAAGGGCAGCAATCATGGTGATGTGCAAAAATGAGACTGCAGCACTCTCATAATAGATTCTGCTCAGAAACAAGGAAACACGATTACTCTTTCATTATCTAGTATAGATTTTTGCCCTTGGAATTGAAAAGAATTAAGGATTTTTTACTCCGATTTTCTTGACACATCATAAAAATTGAACTGTAGATTGACTGACAAAGAAAGTAGCCAAAGTTTTGCCACTGACCATGACAGCTCCATCTTTTTACCAACACACTCAAAACTGCTTGCTTAGTGCTGTGCTCATACTTAACAGCAAACATCATTGCTGATCATCAAAAAATGACTAAAAACACAACTTCCCATATGTGAAGCAAATTATTTGACCCCCATAAGTCATTTCACTGACAAGTTGGCAAAATGAGCCGATCTTTTGCTATCAATTGTTTTTATGGTACCATAGCTTGCTGGGATTATTTCTTTGCTAAAAACTCTAGTCCTGTTGTAGAGTAGCCACATCCCATACGCTAGGCCAAAAGTCACAGAAAATGCAATTCCGTGGGAATCATAAAAATCAAACAAATCAAAAATGAAAATGCCAGGGAAAAATCATTGCTATGGATTTGGTATTTTTGTCATTGTGTGATTTGTAGGAAGTAGCCAAATTATAGGGAAATCTGCTGAAATATAATGTATCTCAATCACTTTCCTGAGAACGGGAATGGATACTTAAGCTATGTTGCATATTCTGATTTCAGCTTGGTGTTCATTACAGTCTGAACGTATGCTAAAATCCCATTCTCTGCCTCCAGACAGACCCTGGCATTTCCCTTCCAGCACTCCCGTCTAGTGCCTGCTGGTGGGACTGAGACAAATGACCCCACTAAGTACAGCTGTCGTGACAGCTGTAACCTACTGGGCTATCTCCCTCAAGCCCTCCAGCGGTGTCTCACCATTGCATGCAGCTACCTCATGTAACTAGCTCATAAATTAACTAATCACATTCGTTAGCTTAGTTCCATGGTCTTCTGGACTTCTAGGAGGTGATTAGTTAATCATTTTACGCATTCCCACCCACTCGGGCTTGTGTTAATGACGCCCGCCCTCGTGTGATCGTCGCCGTCCTGGCGTACCCCTTCGATACGACCACCGACTCACCATGGCCGCCATCCAAAAACTCGAGTATTCCAACGTGGCTGCGAACTTCGGCACACTTGCCCCCCTCATCGGACGACCGAATGTCCATTCCATCCGTCATCTCCAGAACCAATGCATCTGGAAGACGATGGCCATTGCGAACCCGGCTGCCCCCAACATGGGCTGCGCTGGGATCTTCATGAATTGCGGCGAATAAGCCATGTCCGATCCCACCACCTATATGGATCCACCGAACCCCGGCGCCACCCCTAACTACAACGTCGTTGACAATGCCGGCGGCCTCCGTTTCCTCAACGACAACGACCGCGCCGTCATCAAGGCTCAACACGCATCAAGGAAGCCCTTGATTGCGCTGTCCCTGAAGCAAACAAACCTTCGCTCGGCATTGGCCAGCGCGGCTTTGGGAATCGCTCCGTCCGCGACATCTTCGCTGACCTCTACGATCGCTACGGGACCGTCACTCCCGCTGACATCAAAAACCTAACCCTCCTCCTCTACAAAGAATGGAACCCATCTACCCCGGTTGAAACCTTCTTTCTCAACATCGAGACCCAACAAGTCTTCGCCACCAAGGCTGGCCGTCCCTTCCACACCTACTTGCTCATCAAAGAAGCCCTCTCTGTCTTCAAGGACACCCGCCAGTTCAAAGATGAACTCCGTGAATACACGCGGCTCCACCCTGACCCCACCCTCGTCCAATGGCATCAATTCAAACGCTTTTGGATTGAAAAGTACGCCGAGTACGAGCGCAACCGTGCTACCATGCAAAGACGCCGGGTACCATGGCGCCAGCAACATGGAGGATGACTCCAACAGTCTCGCGTCACTCACCGAGGCTTTCACCTCCCTCCAAAGTCACCGCACCCAGCAAGATTTGGCCCTACAGACATTACTCAACGAAGTCTCCTCCCTCCGCCAACTCATCAACAACACCCAGGCCTCCACCGTACACCAGGTCCCAACCAACATCCAATTTCCACCTGCTCCAACCAACATGCCAGCGTATCCGCACCTACCACCCACACCCACATATCCCACCATCCCTCACCCACCACCACCTCCACAAATCCACCACATGCCCACTACTCCTACAAACATGCCACCTTCACCGCCAACCTTATCCACCCAACCTTACTTCACCACCCCACAACAGCAACCCTACAATTCACAGCCCTACACAAGCCGCAGCCAGAACTATCACAGCATTGGCAGTAGGGGCAACAGACGCAACAACACCACAACGCAGGGACCATGCAACAACCAACCCCATCCAGTTAAGGGATACAAAAACTGGTTTTCTCTTGTGGGTTTGACACTCCCCATGATGGCAACTCCTGCACACGCCAAGTTCTGGGACACCTTGCTCACCTCACTCACGACCAAAAGATTACAGACATGCACCTCCCTGTGGACCAACAGCGGTATCGCAATGCCTCCCACGCTGGTCACCACAAACGGATCTTGCCTTCCCAAGCGGCCGCCAACGGATACCCACAATACCAACGAGACACCTGACTGGCCGGGGCGGCGGATAATAGTTTTAACTACTTAAAACACAGCTATAATTATACGCCGACCCCCACCTCATACAATATACATTGTCCACCTAATGATGATGATGACACCACAATCATCACCAGCAATTGTTCCTCCTGCCCACAGCATCCTTCTGACATAGGCCAAGAATCAGCCTTTTTTGTACCCCTGGGTACAAAACCTAAATGGAGCATGAATCAGCCTTTTTTGTACCCCTGGGTACAAAACCTAAATAGGAGCATTCTCAGGACCCCAAGTAGGAGAGTCCACCTCCCAACGGCATGGACTCCCCAACATGGAAGTCAGAACCCCAAACAAGAGAACACCCTTGTGGAAGATCTGAACGTTTTTCAGAAGGGTATGAACATACCATATTGTGTAGAAGTCTACACAATGATCGTTTGCATCATTTGGACTGGAGTGCAGTTCCACTGCCTTTCCATCCTCACAATTGGACAAAATATAGCTCATAAAATCAAATCTTGGACACCTGTTGAATCTACCTATAATTTTCGCGTGATATTGTTTTTACGACGAATCGGCTCAGGTCACTATCTATAGATAACCGTGGTGCGACCTTCGCGCACCGAAGCCATCGACATCCAACTCTTCCGACACGAGGTACGCTAACAAATTTTTTATTGCGAGCGGCAAATTTTAACTTTTTGCACCAGCGATACGTTTTTTTGCACGATCAACGATCTATCCAAAATCGGCTACGCGATCGATGAATTCCTACGGTTTTGCGATCTACGAGCTCTCCAAAAATTCTCCCGCGATCAGTGAGCATCAGCGATAAACTTCGAGCGATCGACTTCTGCGATCGGGGATTCCTACGAGTCGGATTAATTTCGTGATCGAGAATTCTCGCAAAATAGTTGGAAGCAAGACTTTCAAGAAATAAAAGCCAAAGAAGAAAAATTTAAAAATACAAAAATTAAAAAAAATCTTTTTCGAGCTAACCTCAACAGGGCACCCAAGACCTTCTTCAAGGCCTTGTTTTATAATACGCCCCTTGGCGAGGCAATTAAGAGGATGCCGACCAGCAAATCAAGCCCAGAAGGACTCAAGCCACAGGAGTGTGAATGGAGTTCAGGGAGGTCTAAGCCACCCATTTCCTACATTCCCACTGCCATGGACACCCCGAAGGTAATCAACAAAATCAAGGTCTCCAACAAAATGACCTTGTCTGTCACAGTCTTCGACGAGGGAAGTCCTGAACAGTTCCTCAACCATGTCCATACCTCAATGGAATAATTTCCCAGAGAGGCTTAGACACGGACTACGGGGAAGCCTGTAAGGCGGATGAAAAGGCTGAGGCAAAACTGACCGCGACCACTGCGGCCAAAGCCAAGTTCAAAGGGACGGATGAAAATTCCCCCATCCTCCAGTCGTGGAACAAAGCAACTGCTGCTAAAACCCACACCAGTGAGGCCATAGTGTCCGCTGGCCAAGCGATCTTCCTGCAGTACTCCACTCAATTGTCGGAGACTTCCCGTCGTCCTTGGACCACCATCGTCGGGGAGCAAATCAATTGCGAACCCTGGACAGATGTGTATGGGACCGAGCATCCCACAAAACGCCCGGCATCTTGGACCTCCTTCCAGGAATGTGTCCAGTTGCACCTGCAGACCATCTTCAGGACTGATGCAGCGGAGCAGGAACGTTTCTACATCAGCAATGGGCTGAAGAAACCAAACAGGGTACCCATCGGGGACTTTGTGCAGAGGATCCAGCGCCTTAACGGGTATGTGGAACTCTTGCCGTGCCTGTTTTGTTCTTCAAAGGCTGCAAAGTCTACGAAAGTATGCGGGCCATTTGATGATGCCGACTTGGCAAGCCACATCCTCAGGATGGTTCCTAGGAACTGGCAGGACCAATATGAGCTCAGTGGAGCTTTGGTACCACAGAATGTCAGGGAACTTCTCGAAGTCCTTGAACGCATCGAGAAGGCCTACCCCACCAAGAAGGTTGGAGAAGGACCCAAGACCGTAGCCAAGGCTAACGACTCATCTAGGAATAAGATGGTCTCTTTTAGTGACAGGATTCCAAAGAAACATCGCACAGAGAAGTACTGTTCTCTCTGCAAGAAACATGGGGGCGCACATACCACCCACAACACTCCGGATTGCCAGAAGTATGACTCCAATGGAACCCCGAAGTCAAGCTTCAAGGAGAGAAAACCAAATGGAAACTCTCGTGGACTAGAGAGACCTGCTCAAGGAGGAAGTAGCTATGTGCAGCTATCCGCTAAAATCGACAAACTTACGAAGTCCAACAAGAAAATGAAACGCGCTATCGGAAAAAAGAAGCGTAAGCATCACGGCATGAGTGACAGTGATGATTCAGACTCATCTTGAGATGATGGGTTGGGGAGTACTAAGAAATTGTGTAGTAAAATCGATTGTAATGAAATGATGAACACTTATCTTAGTCCGCTTAAAACTTCCCCACGTGCCAACATAACATTTTCTGGTTCAAACAATACATGTTCGAACTGGGCAGAAGAACTAGGAAATCTTCCAGTCAACCTTACACAGAGTGAAACAATAACCAAATTGTCGGACCCCGAACTGTCGGGTGACCTTTTCAATAGTGTGAACCCCCCTTTGACAGGTAAAGAAGGGCAGGTCACTACTGTAGTAGCACAAGCACGTTATAAAGCAACTGAAAATCCAGCCCGTAAGAACATCGAACACTCTACAGGGCGTCGTACCAGTAACACAGTCATCAGGATCCTACTAGACAGTGGATCTGATGGTGATCTCCTGTTCCATGCAAAGGGAACAGATAGGTGCTTTCCCTACTTGACTAGGCAGGTGCCAAAGTCTTGGCGCACGTCGAATCGGAGCTTCCTAACCAAAGGAAGGAGCGAAGTCAACTTGAAGTTCTTTGAGTATTCAAACAGTAAGGAGTACACAGTGACTCCTGACGTAGTAGAGTATGATAAGAAAAAGATGGCAAAGCCAGCGTTCGACCTCATTCTTCGATGTCAAACCATGAAAGAGCTCGGAATTGTTCTAGATTTTCGAACAAAAGAAATTACCATTGATCACATCATTTTGCCAATGAGAGACATCAATATTCTGACCTCATCAAACTTGGATAAAGCCTGGGCTGTTAACAACAGCATGGCAAATGAACCGCAAAGTACGCAGGAAGCGACACAGCGCGTGGTTAAAATCCTAGATGCAAATTATAAAAAGGCAGACCTCCAATCAATTGTTAGCACCAATTGCACTCACCTAAGTCTCCAAGACCAAAACTCGTTGCTGGAGTTACTCACAGAATTTGAGGAACTTTTTGACGGAACACTAGGTGATTGGAACACAGAGCCTGTGTCCTTTGAACTTAAGGAGGGCGCAAAGCCATATCATGGCAAGGCATACCCAGTACCAAAATCTCGCAAAGAAACAACTATCAAAGAACTGAATAGATTATGCAAACTGGGAGTGGTAGAGTTTCAGCCCGAATCGGAATGGGCGTCACCATCATTTATCACTGGAAACCAAGATGGAACTGTACGCTTTCTCACTGATTTTAGAGAAGTAAAGAAACGAGTAGTTCGAAAGCCGTTCCCATTACCCAAAATCAGTACAGTCCTGCAAGAGCTAGAAGGATTTACCTATGCTACAACCCTAGATTTAAACATGGGTTATTATACCATTAGATTGGATCCCGATTCATCCAAAATATGTACCCTCATTTTCCCATGGGGCAAATATTCCTACCTCCGATTGCGCATGGGCATCGCAGGTTCACCAGACATCTTTCAAGCAAAAATGTCAACACTAATGGGGGCCTTAGAGTTCGTACAAGCTTACCTTGATGATTTGTTATGCATCACAAAGACAAACCTGGAAGACCACCTTGACAAATTAAAAATGGTGCTTACCAGGCTACGCGAGGCGGGCTTGTGAATCAACGCCCGAAAGTCGTCATTCTGCACCTTTGAAACAGAATATCTAGGTTATACCCTCACACGAGCAGGGATTAAACCACAACAGAAAAAGGTATAGGCGATTCTTGCAATTTCATCGCCGAAAAATGTCAAAGACCTCCGTAAGTTCCTGGGCATGGTCCAGTACTATAGAGATCTTTGGGCAAGACGCAGCAAAGTGCTTGCCCCACTCATCTCACTGGTAGGAGAGTGCAGTCACACCAAGGTCACCAGAACCAATAAGATGAAGAAACATCCATGGTACTGGGATACGGTGCATCAAAAAGCATTCAATGACGTTAAGACTTCAATTGCCAAGGATGTAGTCTTAGCCTATCCCGATTATTCAATGGAATTTGAGATATATACTGATGCCTCGTCTAAACAACTTGGATCAGTTATCACCCAGGGTAATAGGCCCCTTGCGTTCTTCATCAGGAAGCTGTTGACGACGCAACAGAAGTACAGCGTGACCGAACTAGAACTACTGGCCATAGTGGAAACACTTAAGGAGTTCAAAGGCATGTTGTGGGGACAAAGATTAAAAGTCTACACAGACCATAAAAATCTAATCCAAGACGCCCTCGGATTAACCTCTGACCGTGTCTACCGATGGAGATTGCTCCTCGAGGAATTTGGCCCCGAAATTGTTTACATTAAAGGCATACATAACACTGTTGCCAACGCCATCTCTCGCTTAGACATCGGACCAATACCGAGTGAGCACGAGAACTGGATGACGTTCACCAAATGCTGGTGCCATTACACCATGCAAGAAGAGAGTGCGATAGACACCTCTGCATACCAAGAAGAAGTGAATCTGGTATTTGCAAACTGCAGCAAAGAAAATGTAGTCGACCCGTTAACAGTACAAGAGATTGCAGAAGCACAAAAGCTTGATGCCAGCTTGAAGACATTGAAAGACCAGTACTCCACACAATTGGTCAAAAGTACACATCTCCTATGTCAGGACGGAAAGATGGCAATTCCAAAAGATCTTCAACACCATGCAGTTAGTTGGTATCACCACTATGTACAGCACCCTTGACACATGAGACTCGAAGAAACCCTTCGTGCTGCGATGTACTGGAAAGGTATGTGAAATACAGTCCGGAAATATGTCAAAAACTGTCATGCATGCCAAGTCAACAAGAGGCATAAGCATAAGTACGGGAAATTCCCTACTAAATTTGCCATCACAAACCCTTGGGATGTACTATGTGTGGACCTTATTGGCCCGTATACAATCAAAGGTAAAGATGGGACAGTAATTGATTTCATGTGTCTGACTATGATTGACCCAGCTTCTAGCTGGTTTGAAATAGTTGAACTACCGGTAATCACTGAGGCGATTATTCCCCTGGATACAAAAGGGCGGAAGGGTAAAAGGACCCATGAGGAACCTAAGTTGGCATACTTTGATAAGTCATCAGCAATGATCAGCAACTTAGTGAACAAGACCTGGTTTAGTAGGTATCCACGTTGTCATTATTTATGATAATGGAAGCAAATTCAAACTTCACTTCAAAGCCCTATGTGACTCATATGGGATCACGATCCACAAGCGAATGCAATTCTAGAACAAGTGCATCAGGTGATATCATCTATACTCCGAACAGCTGAAATAGACATGGCCCCTTCAGTAGAGACAAGCGATATAGACAAGTTCGTGACGAACATCGCTTGGGCCATTCGCTCCACATACCACACAGTACTAAAAGCCTCCCCAGGTGCAGCCATCTTTGGACGGGACATGTTGTTCAACATCCCCTTCCTGGCCGACTGGCAAATAGACCAAAACACAGAACAAGAAAATAGCTCATGTCGTGATTGGGACTACAAAGTTGGTGATCAGGTACTTCTTAGAAAAGATGGTATACTCCGCAAAGGTGAAAGTAGATATGAAAGTGATCCTTGGACTATTACATCAGTTCATACGAATGGCATCATCAGGATTCAACGCGGAGCCAAATCAGAAAGACTGAATATACAAAGAGTTACATCTTTTTTTAACAACCAAACTTAAAACCGTATTAAATGTCAGTTTCAAAACGACAAAAACGGTCTCTCCCTCTTCAAACAACACTTACTCGTTACACATGTTTAACAAACTCTTTAGTTTGTTATTGTTACTCTTATGAGAACACATTTTTTTCACCTAAAAACACTTAGGTTTTTTTGGTTCCTTTTTTACCTGATACTCCATTCGTGGGGGCGAGTGACATAGGCCAAGAATCAGCCTTTTTTGTACCCCTGGGTACAAAACCTAAATGGAGCATGAATCAGCCTCTTTTGTACCCCTGTGTACAAAACCTAAATAGGAGCATTCTCAGGACCCCAAGTAGGAGAGTCCACCTCCCGACGGCATGGACTCCCCAACATGGAAGTCAGAACCCCAAACAAGAGAACACCCTTGTGGAAGATCTGAACATTTTTCAGAAGGGTATGAACATACCATGTTGTGTAGAAGTCTACACAATGATTGTTTGCATTGTTTGGACTGGAGTGCAGTTCCACTGCCTTTCCGTCCTCACAATTGTACAAAATATAGCTCATAAAATCAGATCTTCGACACCTGTCGAAACTACCTATAATTTTCGCGTGATATTGTTTTTACGACGAATCGGCTCAGGTCACCTTCAGATGCAACCACTGTCTCCACCACTTCCTCTACCTCGTCCCCCACCAACAACTACTGTTCCTCCACCTCTAACTCCATAAGCATTACCCTCGGTACCAACAAAGCTATTGCTGACTCCGGTGCAACTGCACACTTCCTCCTTCCAAATGTCACCATCAGCAACAAACGCAAAGCGGAACACCCACTCAACATCACACTCCCAGATGGTGAAGTCATCCAATCCACCCATGTGGGTAATCTTAACCTTCCAGGCCTCGACGTCTCTGCAACCCTAGCCCATGTCATCCCTGGCCTTGCACATTCTTCTCTTCTATCCATCAAACAACTCTGCGACAACGGCTGCCACGTCATCTTCACAAAATAAGACTGCAAAGTCTACCGCAAGGCAGAGCTCATGCTTGTGGGCAAACGCCACCCCGCCACCGGCCTCTGGGTTGTCCCCACCAACAATCGACGCATCTCCACAAAACCTCCATCCGCCTTTGCCTCCCATGCCGCCCACAATGCATACCAAACCACTTCCAAGGCAAAGCTAAACCAGTTCCTCCACCAGTGTGCCTTCAGCCCAACACTATCAACATGGATTAAAGCCATCAACAACAACCAATTTGCCTCATGGTCAGGCCTCACTGCGGAGGCTGTTCGACGGCACCTCCCCAACTCCACTGCCACAGCAAAGGGCCACATGAAGAAGACACCAGCTGGTGTTCGATCCACTCGCACTAAGCCTACCAGCACCAGCCACAAGCCCCTATTAACCCATCAGCTAACCCCCCCACCACATGATGATGATTTTTCCCACCTCCTGAACCCAATACCATCAATCACATATTCTGTTGGGCAGCCTTAGCTGACCAAATTGACGGCACCACCTACACCGACTTAACCGGGCGTTTTCCAACCATGTCATTAGAAAACAATCACTACATCTTTGTTGCCTATGATTACACCACCAATGTCATCATTGTCCAGGCCATCACTGACCGCGAATCCGCTACCATCGTCAAAGTATTCGACAACATATTTACGTACCTCACATCAAAAGGGTTCATGCCACAGTTCAATGTCCTTGACAATGAAGCTTCCCACGCCATCACCGAATACCTCCGCCGACAGGACATCAAATGGCAATTCGTTCCACCCAACGAACACCGCATCAACGCCGCAGAACGTGCCATCCAGACCTTCAAGAATCACTTTATCTCCGGGCTATGCTCCACAGACCGGGACTTCCCATCCCAACTGTGGGACAAACTCCTCCAACAGGCACAAGACTCCCTCAACATGCTTCATACCTACCGCATTGATCCTGCAAAATCCGCCTACGAAATCTTGGATGGTCCCCACAACTTCAACCAAAATCCTTGGGCACCACCCGGATGTCGCGCCATCCTCCATGAGCCAGGGACCACCCGGACATCATGGGGCCTTAGAGGAACCGACGCCTGGTACATTGGCCCGGCCATGCACCATTACCGCAGCTACGAATTCTACGTTCCAGAAACCCGAGCCTATCGCATCTCCGCATTGACAACATTCTTCCCCAGTTACTGCAACCTTCCCACCGAAACACAACTCGAAGCTGCCGCACGCACCGCAGCCAAACTAATCATTGAACTCCGTCAGCACCGTGACTCTCGGGACCCCACCCAACTATCCCGCCACCAACGTGCTATCAAAATTATCAATGATATCTATCAACTCAACCATCAGCGATCTCCGAGGGTGGAAGTCCCCACAGCGCCACCTACGAGGGTGGCACCAACACTGTCCAGCAACCCCACAGCACCACAAATCCTCCGCATAACCCCTCGTCTCCACAACCGAGTGACACGTCGCAATACACCGGGCCTCGCTACCAACCCCAACCCTCCTCGACAATCTCCACGCCTAAACCCCAATGTACCCACTACTTTGACCTCGGATGCTCCACTTCAACCATCGCAACTCCCATCCCCTACAGCGACAGCTGACACACCACTTGACCCATCGCAATTTCCGTAACCTCCTCCAGCCACTCTGGCACACAACAACCAATGCAATACTTCCCTCACTTCCCCCACCTTCACCGACGATGACGAAGACAGCGTAGTCATTCCAATACCAGCCATACCAATGGGCAAACACACACCCGTCCACGTCCAAATCCCTCACTTCATCTCCCAAGAGGCCCTCCACGCATTTGCGTGCCACGCATCCGCCCCGTCCACCTCCGGTTTGTTTCTTCCAAAGTGGAGACAACGAACATCTATTCCTCACCTTGAGCATTTTGCTAACCCCGTCGTCCACCCCACCACTGGAAAAACCATTAGTGAGTATGAAGAACTCGCCACTGATCCCATTCTCTGGGATACCTGGACAACTGCGTTCGGGAAAGAACTTGGAGCCTTAGCCCAAGCCAACAATAAAACCGGCGCCGCTGGCACCAACACTATTTTTTTCCTGAACCACAGTGACATCCAAAACATCCCCTCTGACCGGACCATTACCTACGCCCACGTCGTTGTTGACTATCGCCTGCAGAAGGAGGATCCCAATTGCGTATGCATCACAGTCGGCGGTAACCTCATCGATTACCCCGGCGAACTAACCACTCGAACCGCCGACTTGGTCACATCAAAAATACTCTGGAACAGTGTCATTAGCACTCCCAACGCCTGCTACCTCACGGCCAATCTCAAGTTATTCTACCTGACCGCCCCTTTCGACCGCTACAAATACATGCGCATACCCATCAAAATCATCCCAGAACACATCATCGACCGATATCACCTCTGCGATAAGGTCAAAAATGGCTATGTTTATATGGAGATTCGGCAAGCAATGTATGGCCTCCCCCAGGCCGGTATACTAGCCAAAAAATTACTAAAACAACGCCTCGCCAAACACAATCAAGATGGTCCTCCAACGCTTCCGCCACGAGTGCTACAAACCCCAACACAGTCCATACCATTGCGCCCCAAAACAATATGGCAAAGCTGCCCAACTTCCTCTTCCACCGGACGACTTGCCAACCCCCAACAAGCCCGGTATCACCTGTATACAACAAATTGTTGGGGCCATTCTATACTACGCCAGGTGCATCGATATCACCATACTCATGACACTCAGCACCATTGCCCACGAAAAGGCACATGCCACCCAACGCACCAACCTTTCCGTCACACAACTCCTCGACTATTGTGTCACTCATCCTGATGCCACGATTCGTTTCCGCGCCTCTGACATGGTCCTGAACATCCATAGCGATGCATCCTATCTCAATGCGCCCTCCGCTTGCAGCTGTATCGGTGGCCATTTTTTCCTTGGCTGGACTCCACGCGACCACCTTCCAATCAAACTCAATGGAGTCATCCACGTCATCTCCACCATCCTTAAGTTTGTCGTGGCATTGGCGGCAGAAGCCGAGCTCCGTGCCTTGTTTGTGAACGCCAAAGAAGGTAGCATCATTGGACTCATTCTCCACGAACTCGGCCACCCCCAACCACCCACTCCCATCCACTGCGACAACTCCACTGCAGCCGGCATTGCCAACAACACCGTTAAACGCCAACGCTCTCGTTCCATGGAGATGTGTTACTTCTGGATTGCAGATCAAGTTGCAAGCGAAAATTCACCGTCCAGTGGCATCCCGGCCTTGAAAACATGGGTGACTATTACACCAAGCATCACCCAACGTCTCACCACCAGCGAGTCCACCCCTACTACCTCTTCAAGCCAACCAGCCCATTGGAACTTCCCCGGGCACCATCACCGGAAGAGCTGTGAGGGTGTGCTAAAATCCCATTCTCTGCCTCCAGACAGACCCTGGCATTTCCCTTCCAGCACTCCCGTCTAGTGCCTGCTGGTGGGACTGAGACAAATGACCCCACTAAGTACAGCTGTCGTGACAGCTGTAACCTACTGGGCTATCTCCCTCAAGCCCTCCAGCGGTCTCTCACCATTGTATGCAGCTATCTTATGTAACTAGCTCATAAATTAACTAATCACATTCGTTAGCTTAGTTCCATGGTCTTCTGGACTTCTAGCAATGAAAATGCAAAAACAAACTCTATCACTACCACCAATTACAATTCTCAGGTATTTCAAGGCATGCCATTTAAACCAATTACAATTCTCTTGGAATCATGTAACAACGTAATAAAGAAACGCATACTATACTTTGGAATTGATAATGAAATATTGAATGGCTAAACAAGAAAAATATGACATAGACCAAATATCTACCTTAACTGGTAAACCCAAAGAGGTTCCACCTGGAACCTCCAATGGTCCTCTTCCCTTTGTGTAACACAAAGGAAGTACAATAGTCATAAGATATTGTTTCTGGGAAACAATATTCAAAAGACAATTTCTTTCTTGGGAAACACCCATATACATTCTAGGTGTTTCTGGGACAAAATATCCAAGAGAGGATTTCTTTCTCAGAAACCTTCTCATGGGACAGTTCCTGTTGGCAGTTGAGAGAAAAGGAGCAGTCATGGAACTGCCCTAAATTACCTCCAATCTCTAACAGCAACCATCAAAATCATACAACTTCCCGCGATTTCGACCTAGTCATCATACAAATCTTGTATGATTTTGACGAGTCGCAAAAAAGTGCGAACTATGTTAGGGGTCATGCTTTTTGTGTCTCGTGATCTGAGACACATCAAAATCATACGAATATTGTATGATTTTTCATAATCCCCACGTGCCCGTTTCTCGGTATTCTCGACGTATAACGACCTGAGAAATGGCAACGTTAACACATGAACGTTCATGCGTATTTTTGATATTTGATGCCGTTGTATCTCTATCTTGCTGGAGGCCACTCAAGTGATGGGAGATTTTTGTTTAGAAGAAGTATCTATGCTCTATAAGGTTGTTTTCATTTAAATATTCCATTTGGCTTCCTGGAGCATGTATGTTGCCTGCAATTTTTCTTAGCATTCATGAAAAAATTATTTTGGTATGCAAATTGCTAGTAAACCCTTACATGAACATTCAGGAAATAATTTTCTACATGTTGTCTTCATGAAATACTCTGAAAGTGTTGTCCATTTCATTGATGTTCCCCCCTCCTTCATTTAATTTTCTTAATTAACTAATTGGTTATTGTACTGCTGGTGCGCTTCCAGCTTTAGCACATGTCACTGCAGCCATGTAAAAACTCAACTCCATTGCATCTCTCAATAATTGATGGGATGCGCCAGGGTGAAGCATCCTTTTTGGGACCAAAAAGGTGGGGATGTATCATCTTGTGTCTTATGTTTTTCAACTTATACTTTTGGTCATCTCATCTACTACCCACCTGAACAGATCACAATCAACCATTCAAACAGTACGCCCTTGGAATTTGTGGTACGATGTGGGCATAACAACTTGCAGCCACTATGTTTTTTATTTATCAAATTTTTACTAGACATCTTGAGTTTCTAGTTCCCCACTCTCCACACAGAATGAACAACCCCTCAAAAAGTCGGCCTCGGATTGAGGACCCTAACAGACCCCAGAAAAATTTGACGGAGCTTGTGCTGAGTTGAATTATATTTTAATGGGCCAATCAGACGTGGAGATGTTGATGCCACTGCCATTTTGTGTTGTGATAGTAGCATGAGGATTTTTAAATTGGTTAGCTACTATTTCAGTCACCTCCCTCTTGATCCCGGAAAATTCAACTGCCTTGCAAACAATAATTCTCAGGTAAATAAAATTCAACTGCCTTGCAAACAATAATTCTCAGGTCAATTGCCATATGAATTGACAAAATGTATGGAGTGGCTTATTGCTGATCATTTTCTCATTGTACAACTTTTGAATCGAGAGCTCACATTCACAATATAAGCACCCAATTTTTGACCATGCTTACCACAGCCAACTCGTTGTTACTTGAAGGATCATTTTTCAAAAGGGCTTCAAATAGTGATTGTGCATGTGATATGAGTTTTGTTTTTGACCTTTCAAAGAGCTGGCTCCTGCAGAGCAAGATCTCAATGATGTTAATATGTGTTATTTTCCTGTGAACTTGTGGGGGATACATACATGACAAAGATGGCCTGTTCTATTACTTATACTGTTAATTTCTATGGAGCTGTCACACAAATAATCAATTCATTTGTGAATAAAGAGGGGCAGCATGTTGAGCTAAAGATGATTTTCTATATTATGACGTTTTATTTGTCACAGTGGGTATGGATATTTGAAACCACTGCATAGTGGAATTGCACCCCCTCAATCAGGCGAAAGCTTAGGTTAGCTGCATGCAAGCATAAATAGTAAGATAGATAGATTCTTTCACATGGATATTTTTCCAAGAGTGACCTTGATCTAATCCTTAAGAAGTTTTAGTACTATCAGATAAGATTTTGATTTTTGTAGCTCATTTTTCGCATGACAAGTGTACACTATTGTTGGGATTCTCAACCAAATGGTAGGATGAGAACAAATAAGGTAGCTTAAATAGTAGGGTGGATTTTTTCACTAAGACCTTTTCACTAGTAGATTATCAAGCCTGTAGCTAGAAATGTTAGCATTATTGTTACATATCGATTTTTTACAAGTAATATCTTAGATCTTTTATAACGAAAGAAACATGACCTTGCGACACATACTTATATTATTAAACCTCACGCGAAAAATGGTCTTTGAAGAAAGGTAATATCTTACGATCTTTTTTGATCACGTAAATTATATAACCTCTAAATTCGATCGTAAGTGATATATAATTTGTTATTAATTGTATTACGTTTTACAGGTATTTCATCATACAAAGTTTGTATGATATTGACATTGGTATATCAGCATCACCTGTGCTTGGTGATGCATGGATTGCTTAGTGTACCATGCAATACCTATTTCAGTAGTGTAACTCTCATAATTAAAATCTTTCAACCACATGTATCTACCTGTTTACTACATAGTAAAAACTACATCAAAACGGCTTAGGTCACTATCAATTGATAGCCTTCTTGCAATCAGATTGGATCGTCTGTCCGTCGTTCCACCATCCATCATCCATCAGCTGTCGTCGGTGGTTGACCATGGTAGGTTCATCTGTCCGTCGTCCCTTGTTGCTCGAAGCCGTACAATACACTTGGTGTGTTACACGTGGCGCAACTTGTGCTGCCTGACCCCAAGAGTAGCAACAGCCACAGCTGAGCCCCGAGTCACGTACTCAGCCAGTTGAAGTGAGTTCACTCACAGGCCGGCACGTGTTTTTTTAAACACTTAGCCAAGAACAATTGCCCTGAATATCAGTGAGGACTAGATCCCACTTGACGCGGGTATACTCCGCTTTTGTTAGCAGAGTGCGCATGTAGCACAAAGTGCACTTGCCGTAAAAAAAGCCCACTTGTGACGTATCATACGCACTTGTGGCGCGAATGCTTACGTGCCTATTAGGTAGTAGCAGCCCCTCATTAAACATGAGGAGGTAATAAACATAAATGCCTCGGTTTATTTTTTTATCCGAAAGAGCAATATGTGCGTAGTCTACTTTTAGACCTAAAAACACGATTAGACTTAAAATTAGTCAGTACCCGTGATCACATGCAGATGCAGTGACACCACGGAGTACTAAGTGAAAGTGCTTATAGCCTTAAGGCAGTACAAAAAAAGATCTTTTAGGGCAGAAAATGACCCCATGAAGAATCGTATGGCCTCTAAGGCCTAAAAAGGTTGCTCGTGACCCCTGAGAGGTTTCAATCACTTGAAAGACTCGCGATCCCCCTGGAAGTTCGCGATTCTCAGGTTTCCAATGTGTAAGACACATCCTCAAGGGAAAATGAGCCCGCGCAGGACGTAGTCTCATGATCGTGGATCAGCCCCATTCACATGGGAGTGCATCACGGCACAGCCCATTTCACAAAACGTTTCGTTTTGCGACACAGCCCTCGCGATCACGATCTGAAAAAAACGACCACATATCATGTGTCCTAGACTTGCTGGGCTCAGCCCTTGTGCGCGATGGACCAGCCTAGGAGAGAACATTGTTCTACTCTTCACATGGGCATAGGAGCGCAATATATTGCCACATCCCGGTCAGACGTCAGAGTGACGCGGAGTATTGTCTCCAAGTCCCAGCACGCATGGGGGCGCAAGATGGACCCATAAAACGACTCTGTGTCGTGCCCCAGAAACACTCTGAGCAAAATTCTTGCAAAATCCCGATTTGTGCAAGAATGCTGCTGACTTTTTGCGGTTTTATCAGGAAAACATGCAACTTGTTGATTTCTTTCTGAAATCCAAGCAAAAAAGTGAGAAAAGTCCACAAAAGTGAGAATTCTTCTCATGTGGTATCCCTTTCATGCATATAAGCTACCAAGCTTTGCAAAAAGGAAAGAAAAGCTAGTTGGCTTGTGAATAGCCACTGCACAACCTCTGGTCCGAGGAAAACAGAATTTAGAGCCCGAAGATATAAATTCAGAATTATTTAATTTTAAATTAAAGAGCTCGTTAGAGAAAAATCTTGATCAAAATTATACTGTCATGTTAAAATAACCTGATATTCAAATACCTTGCTACATGTAAAAATAAAACAAAAATGTCAAGAAATCTTCTGGCATCATGAATTGTTTTCTCAAGAAGATGAACTCTTCTCCCACATAGAGAAATGTACACATGTGCCATGCTGCACTATTCACAAGCAAAGGTAACAAAAAAGCAACTGGACATCAAACCATGTTGGGTTTGAACCCCTGACACGGTGTTGCTACAGTAACAGTGAAAGCAAGAAGGACGTAGTTCCAAGCTTCCCCCATGTTCCAAAATTTCGGAACATCCATATGTTTTCCTTACCCAGCTAGGCAGGTGTCAAGCTCTTGGCGCACGCAGGATGGGTTCTTCCTACTCAAAAGGAAGGGCAAAGTCACACGATGTTTTTTATTGCGCAAGCATTAAATTCCTGTCAAAACACACTTTTCTGAGTACATATTACCCAGAGTGACTAAGCCAGCATATGACCTCAGTCTTTGACAAATGCAAGAACTGAGTTTGAATTGTTCTAGATTTTTGAACAAATAACAACATAAAATATGTTAAGATCAATTTTACCTTGCCAGTGATAATTGATGCAAAGTCTGCAAAAATCTGTGAACCAGAGTTGAAACAAAACCTGGACACAACATACCACGCACATAGCTAACCACTTAAGTGCAGGACTCTTCTTGAGCAAAAATACTCATGATCACAGAGCTAACCACTCCTGTGAAAAACTCCTCTGGGGGTTGAGTAAAATAGCAGACCTTCCAAGCTGTGTCAAAATAAAAGAAAAAAGACACACACTTACACTACAAACTCAATTTCATACACGTTACTGAGGTTTCTCATGACAAGAGAAACTGTTTGATGAAGTTCAGTGTGTTGGAAGAACGTGCCTGTTTACCTCTATTTTTCGAACGAGGTAGGTTTACAGCCTATAAAGACAGAGCACAACCAGTCCAAAAGTCAAGTAAAAACAACGAGGACAATTTACCTTGGCGACTGGAGGGTTTCATTGACAGCCGTCGTCAGAACTGGCTGTACAACAACAGAACACCCAAACAAACATAAATTACTGTAAATCAAAAAGTGATTCTTAAAATAAGATATGGGACAAAAAGTTAGGAAAACTGTCTAAACTCAAAAGAATCCTTACAGTACTGTAGATGTTGCTATGTTCAACTCTGCAAACACCATAAGACTTCATGAAAAGTCAACAAATCATAGACTAGATACTGACGCATCTAGAACCCGTTCATGCCTAGAAACACTGAAGAAGGTTATACCTACTCAGAGCTAGCAATAACAATCATGGGTTTTCCATGTGCCTCACAAGCACATTCAATGGAGTCAATGATGGCCATACTGTTCTCAATAGAACTCATTTGGAGTAATATGATATTCTCCAAAGGCTAGCTTGAGAGACCACCTTAAACAAGGTTAGGATGGACTTACCAAGCAGCGAGTAAAGGTTTGCATGACAAACCAATACACAACATCTCTGCACAAAGACAACAAGGGCTTAATAACAGACCCAAAGTCTTCTCATGGCAAAAGCACCATGCTTACAAGCAGATGAAAACTCGCTAAACATTTGCCCATACAGGGAACTCACATGATACTGGGTGGTCCAGTACAAGGGAGAACCTTGGGTAAGACAATATGATTGTCTCGCCTCACTCACAACTGGAATTGTAGAGGAGGAGGTACACCGTACACAAAAAAGAGACACATTAATGTTAGACATTTGTTACCACAACAAGTCTAGAGCAACACCAACTCAGGTTGGGTATGCTCGCATTCTAGTACAGCTTGCTGAACTTAGAGTGCATATAATACACAGAATAAGAGAAAATGAATCCTTGACCATGATTAACATTATTGGATTCAACAGAACTGTGTCTTACTAGATAATTGAGACTCAATGACTAGTCCTTGACTCTCTTGTGAGAACTTCTGATGGTTTACCTTCAGAATTATCCATAGAGAACACATATGGTGTCCATAAGGAAGGACTCATAGAGTCACCAAAACACGTGGGTCTTTTTGCTAAAGACAACGGGATGACCATAGGTAGTGCACATACGTGTTGCACAACAAACCATAAAATAAGCCTCATAATCATATGAGCACAACAACACAAAGGATCCACAACCTTTGTTCTTGTAAAACCACAGCATATAGAATTGTGAGTATCCCTAGTTAAACAGGAATATCATCTCACACAAAAGGATAAGTCAAACATGAACATCTCTACTGAGAGACATGTAGCACCTTGTTGGCATGCAATGCAAAACAATGCAACTCAAGAAGCTATGCACAGAAATGTAGTATCGCTTCACTAGCTTAGACAAATCCAAAGAGAAACACAACTATTACGTTGTCAACATATCATGGAAAGTTCACTTCTCCATGATGCTCGCAGTGAAGTCACAATATGGTTCCATAAACCATAAGATTTTAGTCAACAACTGTCTATTACCAAATAAACATAGGTACGCACATGCACATTTAGTTATGTTGCAATGTCATTACCACTAACAAAAGAGTTATACATGTACAGACCTCCCCCGAGGAACCCTGCTACAAAATACAAAAGGATATCATAAACACTGAATCCGTACTCTTCGTGGTACAAAAAGACATAGACGTTGATGCCTGGACCTTCCAATGATTATAGTCAATACATTAAGTATGACTTGACATTGTTCACTTGCCGGTAGCTGACCCTTTGGGCAACTATTCCCATGGATACATAGGGGTGACAGAGCAAATTGAAGGACAATATACCAACACAAAGGATTGCAGAAGATAACAAACAGAATGTCTGTACTATCAGCACCTTCGTACCTAGACCTGGTTCAATATCCACATTGTACACAAATTGTGACAATTAAGGTGCAGTTTCAACACTCCACTTTCGGACCATATGCATTTCATTTGGCTTCCCAGTGTAAGTCAACCAGAGTCTTCAAAACTCAGAACCCAACAAGTGAATAACTAACTAGAGTTCAACATCAACCAAATCATGGAGATGCTTGGCCTGCTGTACCAATCATGGTCTTGTCAGCAGTTTCTAGTGGCGCAATGTTTACCTAAACAAACACTCAGATGCCATTCACTCATACCTACTATGCAGTGCCTATCGCCTAACTGTAGTGTAGCAATCATAAGATGGAATTGTTGTTCGGCATTCCACTTTTGCACACACAGACAAAATCAACAGGAGACACCAGGCAACACCAAACCGACCCAAAATTATCCTCATAAATTTATGGTCACATGGTCCGTGGAAAGCAATGCTTTAGTAAACAAAGGTCTTTCACCCCGCACAAATATTCAGTCAATATACCAGTGATACTTGGACTATCACAGACAGTATACGATAAGACAATCAGGGTTGCACGCGGAAGTAAGTCGGAACAAGTTTGACTTAGGGGAGTACAATCAAACCAGCTTTATCATAAGCCATGACAAATCTCCCTCTCCACATGAACTTACACTTCATATACTACATAAGACAATATGTAGGTACAAAGCGTCACAGGCAGCTTGCACATTTTTCACCTCAAAAAGAACGGTTTTTCTGCAAGTCTGGCTCGTAAATCGGATTTTTTCCTCACAGAGGTTTTACTTTTCCGCGAGCAGCACTAATTCTCCAATCGTGGGGGCAAGTGACATAGGCCAAATATCTACCTTAACTGGTAAACCCAAAGAGGTTCCACCTGGAACCTCCAATGGTCCTCTTCCCTTTGTGTAACACAAAGGAAGTACAATAGTCATAAGATATTGTTTCTGGGAAACAATATTCAAAAGACAATTTCTTTCTTGGGAAACACCCATATACATTCTAGGTGTTTCTGGGACAAAATATCCAAGAGAGGATTTCTTTCTCAGAAACCTTCTCATGGGACAGTTCCTGTTGGCAGTTGAGAGAAAAGGAGCAGTCATGGAACTGCCCTAAATTACCTCCAATCTCTAACAGCATCACCTGTGCTTGGTGATGCATGGATTGCTTAGTGTACCATGCAATACCTATTTCAGTAGTGTAACTCTCATAATTAAAATCTTTCAACCACATGTATCTACCCGTTTACTACATAGTAAAAACTACATCAAAACAGCTTAGATCAAAATATGAAACTGGGGCTGTTCTTCAAATTTAAAAAAAATGGTTTCTTAGGAATTATTTCTCGCCTCTTTTTGCAAAAATATAAAATACACATGAATGACTTTTCTGTGGCATTTACATTTTAATTTTTTTAATTTTTACGATTCCCAGGGAATCAGATTTTCCCTCACTTTCAGCATAACACAGACATCATAATGATTATTCACTTGTCCCGCAAATGTTACTTCATACATGAACATCTCGCCACCGCCGTGCCACAAACCAGCTACCAAGCTCACGCTCTTGCTTGCTTTCTTTCCTGTTATCAAAAGGCACCGTGTCTCTTTATAGCTGATAACTTGCATCATTGAATTGATCAAGATTTTCATGAGATTGATAGTAACAATGAAACTTTGTGATTGGCTACTCACATGCATGTACAGCTTCATCGATCTCAATTAGCAAGATATAAGAGCCCTTGCCATTGCCATCGTTGAAACCATGCATTAAATATTTTCGTTGAGGAACTTGCTACACGTCAAGGGCATGATGCTTGGTTATCAAATGAATTCTTGTGTAAGTACACAGTTAGTAGGGAGCAGCTGTGTGAGATTACACAGGAAATCAAAGATGATCCCAACTTTGCAAAGCTCCGTAGAAGAAAGCATAAAATGCTAGTCAAACATCAGCTGATGATATGGCTTTATTTTGTAGGACATGAAGGCATACCTTTGCAAATCAAAGAGAGGTGTTCAAGATTTCCAAGGGTATGTGTAAGAAGGCACAACAGCATGTAGTGATAGCATTCAACAATATATGGGAAGAGTGTATTTCATGGCCTGACAAAGAAGCGAGGAAAGTAATAACACACAGAATTGAACAAATGTACCACCTACAAAATTGCCCCATCATGATGGATGGAACATTACTTCAACTATCACTCACACCTGAATCTGAAGACGTGGCAGATTATCATGGCAGGAAGATCTTGCACTCATTGACAGTGACTGTTCTCAATGATGACAAGAAAAGATAACAACATATCTTCCGGTTTTCCAGGGAGTACACATGATAATCTTGTATGGAAGAACATGAAACAATTCCACCTCTCCAAAGAGTATTTTTCTCCAACCAAGTAGGTTAAATACAACACAGTATATGAGCCTATGCCATTTTGGGTTCCAGCATTATGTGTGTTTCGGGGAGGATCTGGTCATGCATCCTGACAAGGTGCTATCCAATACGGTGCTATCTAAACCATGTGCAATGGCAGAGCATACTATGGGATTGTGGAAAGGGAGATGTTCTTGTATGCAAGGAATAAGAATGAAAATTACAGACAATCCTGAATCACTGCAACAAATATTGAAAGTGATTGATGCAACAATTGTGTTGCACAATATGCTTCTTGACTGGGATGATGTAAAATGACAAATGTCGCATATAGGATGCATCAATCATCACCAAATAAACTGCAATGTATGATGCAGAGAGGATTCCTGAAAGAATTGTACTTGATAATGCCCTACCACAGGTACAAATTATCCATGGCGGGATCAGTTGATGCATTATTGTGTTGAGTCTTAGGTCCCAAATCAAAATGTATCAGACATCTTTGACCACTTATCATTGGAAGAGTGGTCTCCTATTAGTGAGTTTAGTACAAGTGAAGATAATTCTGATAATGTCTCAGATCTTGGAGAGGAAGATATTTAGTAGAACTGACCAATCAACATTGAGATGTTATAATTTGTCATCCTTCATAATAATCATTCTAATAATATATAATAAGATCTCTGAGATGAATATATATTAGATTACACAAATCAATACACAAAAAGCTCATTATGAACTAGTATAATTCACAATAAACATTACAATTGTATATGTTTCCAATCAACAATATAAGTCATCAATGTCATTCCTTTCAAAGTTGATCTTGCAGAGCTATGAGGCAAGAGCAAATCTTGCAAAGTTGACTTTGGTGAGATGCCTCCAAATTTATGAAATCCTTCAAAGTTGACCTTGCAGAGCTGCAAGGTGAGAATAAATCTTTCAAAGTTGACTTTAGTGAGATGCCTCTGAATGTATCAAGACCTTCAAAGTTGATCTTGCAGAGCTGTAAGATGAGAACAAATTTTTCACAGTTGACTTTGCTTAGATGCCTACAGTTCAGCAAAGTGTATCAATGCAGTGTAAAAGTATTGGACAATCAATAACTCTAGTAACATAATCAGTTGACAGACAAAACCATATAGTTACTTGATTCTTGATTTCAGGTGAAAGTTTGTAAGTGGGTGAAGTGACATAGAATTCTTAATCAATATTGTGTAATTCTTAATCAACATTACAATTATATATATTTAAGAATTCATAACGCTTTGTATTATTAGTTCATACATTAACATTTCCTTATTCTCCCCATTCACTACTTCTGCTGCTAGAAGAAGAAGCTGCTTGGTCCTTCTTGTAGCACTTCCGCTCTAACAATTGTTCGAATTCAATGCAGGCATAAGCGGCCTTGATCCAAGAACCCATTGCATCACTGGTCCATTAAATTAACCATTCCATCCACTTTTCCATTCTCTTTTGATATTTTGTGTTTGCCTCAGCAGTAGCCTTCTTTTCTTCTGGTATTCACATCAACATAGGGTTGAATCCATCTGTCTCATGGAATGTTGTCCGTTTTGTGTTTTGGCCAATGTTCTACCCTTCCCACCTTTGTTCTTTGTTTTTTTACGTCTGCTGTTGCTTCTGAGCATTTTGATTGCCACTTGAGTCTCCAGACAATTCTTCGTGATCTTGGTCATTGTCAGACTCAAAAACCCTATTGTAGCAATACTCTTCATTCTTTGAATCCTCCTTGTCATTGGCTATACATACAAAGAGACAGTCTGAAGTTGCACAACAGCTCGAATTCCAGCATGAGAGGTAAGCTTTTCATCCAACACAAAATAGTATAGGCACATGGACATAACCTAAAACAACACAACTTTTTGATAAGTGAGATTGTTAATACTTCAGATCAAGGCAACAAAGTAAATACCTTATCCTAATGTCCCAAGGTATCAGTGGCCCTGAGTCCTTCTCCCGTAACACCATGACACCAATCATGAGCATGGCACATTAACCTCTCCATGTGTGTATGTGTGCAATTTTGCTCTCAGCCATCACAGCAGTGACAGTGCACTGAACTCCTTTGGAGTGAACCTAGGAAGCAATCTTTTCTGATACCTTTGCCTTTTTTCGCCCCTGACTTCGAGCTCTCCCTTTACCAAAATTGGAATTGGTATTCAACCATTCCACAATCCAGTACTCAGAGTGATGAGGGTCTTCAGGGCCCAGAGCTCTGTCACTCTTCCATGTGAGAGCACAATCAATGGCACTCTTCTCAAAGGACATTTTAAACTCAATAGTGCAGAATATGCCAGTTTCATGGAGGATATATGATCTCTTACTTTAATTGATCAGCCGCTGCTAGCAGAGGCGATGAAAATATCAAGGGCATACCGGGTTTCCACAATTGACCAGTGGCTGATGCACACTGGTTGGGAAGTCCAGACATCCCCGAACACTGCGCTTCTCCTTTGAGACAGGCATAACTTGAATAGTTGCATTGACAACAGGGGTAGGGGCAGCAGTAACAGTGATGGCAGCAGCAGCGGCAGCAGCAGCAGAGTTGACATCTGTATCAACAACTGGGGGTGACTGTGTGGGAGGGAGGAGAGAATAACTCCGGTCCTGGCAGTGGTATTTGCTGGGGGGAGCAACAACATTTTGAATTTACAAGCACAGGTTGGTTTGACAAAAGTCGGTCAAGCTCAAAAGTGCAAGCAAACTTTGCAGATATGAAATAGGGAAATAAGCTTGACATGTGATCCCAAAGGCATGAAGGCAATAAAAGTACAAAGCCTTCATGATGAGTGATTTTTTCTCATTGATCACGGCGGCTTCCTGTTTTCATCTTCTTCTGCAGTCAATGTGACAAAATTATTTCAATTCATGCTTTTAGATGCTGGACAAAAAGTCTTGGACAATCTCAGTTACAGTGAAACATCTCCCCTACAACACAATGAAGTATACATTCGCAGCTTGGCACTAAGAGTCACAAAACTTGAAGGAGTACCAACTTCATGAAGCCATCATGGTCAGTAGCAAAACGTTGGCTACCCCTGTTAATATGACTATGGTATGTTTTTTATTATTCACTCATTCAATGATGACACGATGTCAGATCCATGCAAAAGCTCCACCTCTGACTACAACTACCATCTCTGTTGTAAGACCTCTGTCAGGGTATGACCTCTGTCAATCTAGAAGTCAACCAGGATCTTAACTAGTAAATTTAATAGGCACCATTTCGCAGATGTGTCATCACAGAAAGATTTTAAATCTTTTAAGTAATAATGTAGTCATAGCATTATTTACAGAAAAATCTGCATATTCTCAAGATAAGACAGCTACCTTTTATCTTGGTGTATAAGATCCCAAGGATTACAAGATATGTTTTTTATTTCATTGACATTTGTATTTTTTGCCTAATTAATCAACCCCTGACGTTCCAAAGCCTTTGATGTTGGACTCACCTTTCTCACATCAACACACCCATTTGGTTCACTCCCTGTGACTCCACGTGGTTGACGAGAAACTTCCAATGTCACGATAAAGTTACCACAAATTTTGAGCACATTGTGGTCGGATGGGCAGCATGACAAAGCAAGAGAAGGGAAATGGCAGCAGGAAAAATAAGGAACAATAATGCTACCCCAAAGTAAATAGGAAAGATACCAAAATGTTTCTTGTGTTGGCACTACTATAGCTTTGCACGGATTTTAATATATGTTGTAATGTATCTTTTGACATTATTGGTGGATCGTATACACAACAATACATGGTAAATACAAAAGGAGCCACAAAGCTTTGTCTGTCAACAGTCTCAAAAATGATGTCACAGTTGGGGTTGAAAAATATTTAAAACTTAGTAGATCTTTTTAAATTCTTTTGGATGGTGGTGTTATTTTGTGTATTCATTCTGTGATTTAGCTGTTGAAGGTGATGGACTGAAAAACAGGGATCAATTAGTTCTCATAGAAATTTGGAATATTTTTACATGAGATACTTCACATACTCTGATCATGCCAAATTCTTTTCTTTTGATTTGCCAGCCAACAGTTTTTGGTATCCAAAGTATGGCTGGTCGGGAATCATGATACCCCAATGTGGCTCCTATTTTCTGTAGTCGTATTAGATGTTGGGCAATGATTTTCATTATTGTTTATAGGCAGACAGCAAATGACCATGGTGCTGATCCGCCTTGTAAGTGTCAACAAAGCAGCTGCATGCTCGCCAATGCCCCCCTCCCTCCACCACCGCCACTGACATGCACACTTCCTGTCTGGGTTTCCATCAAATGCAGAACACAATCATAACAAAAACAAGCGATTTGGTTGACATTTTAGAATGAGTAAGTGATTTTAATTTATTGTATGAAACACAAAGGTCACTCACTCCTCACTCCTCCACATTCCTCTTTGGTCATCAGCACAATAATGTGATACCTTAGCATCAGTAGAATGAAGTCATTTGACTTTCACAGAGAGAAGACAATTCGACAAGCTTTTTCCTTTGACCCAGTTGAATGTCGAACCATTTAACTGGTTTGAGTGGGTTCTGTTGAACATGTGAGAATACTATAGCGATTCATCATTAGATCATGTCATTGTGGTTGAATTGGGGATGGATGCTGGAGTGAGAAACTGGATGATTGATTGCAAAAATATTGTATAATTTAGAGTTGTGAGAGAAGCAAGGTGAGTCAAAGCTGAACAGAATGAGTTTTATGGTCACTCCATCAACAACGCACCAAAAACTTCTTCACAACCAACCAACAATCAACATCAAGGGTGTCACCCAACAACCAAAAGACAATGAACAAGTTGCTGAGTTGAGCAAGCAAACAATTGCACAACTCAAATCAGCGGAATCATTGAAATCTATTACATAGTACTATCAAATTGGACAGAGGCAGCATGTATAGTGCTCGAATGTTGTAAAGTCAGGACTTGCACTGAGAGATTGATGGCTGTCTTCATGAGTGCCTAGTACTTCTTTCTTACATGCAGTTGGAGAAATGTTAAACAAGAGAGTGATCAGATTGACAAAAGATGACAAACAAGGAACTTTATGCGGGTTCTTTCAAATTATTTTGTGACTGTTGGCTGTTCAATCTCTTGTCCCCCTGTTTGATGCAACAAAACCACGATGGGATAAAAAGTAAAACAATTAGTCGATGTTTGATTATAACTATTCCATATACGATTGGATACAGAACAGATAATGATTTACCTTGTGGCTCTGAGTGCTGGTAATGCAGGAGACTTCACCTGATCCTTGATGGCAGATGAAATCTTCACCATGGCCCAAAGTATTTATTGAAGAATGCAAGGGAAAAGATTGGTGGCAATGGTGACAAATGTTTGTTGCAGCAAAGTGTTCGCAGTGATGAGTGTTGCATGAGCACGGGGGGGGGGGGCAAAAATGTGCTCTCAAAAGTTACTCGCAAAGTCCTGGCTGACTTATTGGCGGACTGCTCCCAGCAGACTTTTTGGCTGACAGAGATAGTACCTCCATTAGAGTGCGTGCATGTACAAAAGATGTTATGAAGAATGATGGTCGGTTCATAGTTGAGTCTTGCTTCACCATAGTTTTAAATCAATGAGAATTCCATTCAGTCTTGTTCAAGGTGAAATTTCATGAGATGTCAGCCTAAGATCAGTACTGCTGAAACGTACAATTCACAATACCTCTAATTGTTTCCTTTTGAGTTTGTTTCTATCCTTGGTCATTCTTGACAAAACGTTCTCCTACATGAAAAACCTCTGATAACCCCTACCCTAATTTTGTGGGTATTTTTGCACATTTTTGCACATTTCTGTTTTGATTGCATGGCAGGCATTGTGATGATAAGTGTTTAGGTTCTAGTTTTTCTGACGATATCAGGGGCTTTGACCTGTTTAACGTCTTGCAACGTCAGTCCTTACTGCTATAATAATATAGATATGCATAATTACGTAGAACAACACCTACCTACCAGTTATCTTTTAGCTGATAATCAATTTTCCCAGTGTTCCCTGCCCTCCATATAAAATCTTAGCTCTGATAATGTTATTGCAAGCAGCCACTCCAATTTTTTTTGCAGCAGTTGGAGCATGCAAACTGGAAGAAGTCCTGTTTCGTTAAGAGAGATGACAGTGGAAGCCAGTTAGTGCATAGGTTAAAAATTCCCCCTGAATTCCGGGATACTCAGGAAATTCCAGAAATTTTGACAGTAACATGATTATTGTTGTCTGGAGGTTACCGTGAACAAATTACTTAAGTACTTTGTACAATACATAAGAAGTATTACATCTTGACGTTACAAAAAAAGGCTCATTTTGACAAAATTTACAGTAATATTTCTGGAACCAAACGGAATTGCTCCAGTAATTCTGGTCAGTTACTGGCTACTGTGTTTTCAAGACAGTAACCAAAACCGGAATTTACAACCTAGGATAGTTCGAGCCATGTGCATACTGATAAAATGTACGTGAGTACTAGTCATGTTGCTGCTTGCAGTTCTTGAACGTGTGATGTGAATGCTGTGCACAAGAGCAACACTTTTGTAGTTTACGTTTTCATGTTTCAAATTTACTAACGTAATACTCATATTGTACTTGAAACTCTAAAAATGTGCTGGGTAAGTATAAGGGAACTTGTAATTATCCGAACTCCAATAGTGTGTCTCTAGCGTGAACCTATACCTGAAATGAGATCAGAATGCACTCCTACTAGAAGATGAACAACATGGGCTGAAAGACTCGTGGGAGTAACAATACAATTTATGAAATAAGAGCTACACCAGAAACCACGTTGTCATTGTAACCTGAAATAGACCTCTTGGAGGTCGTGAATACATTTTTAGGTGCCTATTGAAGAGAAACCTTTGCCCGATTGTAGATATCACAATCTTGTACAGTTAAGAAGTACCATTGAATGCAAAAATCAATATTGTGGAAGGCAACCACACAGAAAAACAACTTTATTATCTAAGCAGATCATAAGGTGGATGTAGATATGTTTTTAACTGAAAGCCTGAGAATAACTTATTCACAGGTAATTCCGAGAAATAAGTTTATGTTACCTAAAATAGTCAATAGTTAACAAATGTCTTATGGAGAAGAAGAGAAGAAAAAGAGGGGAAGAATAGGAGGAGGAGGAGGAGAAGAATGCGGAAGCTAGACAAATCAACATGATAGTCATAAGCAAATCGGTTATCTAGTTTTATGGCTGTGATTGTGTGCTTGCACACATGCATGTGGATGTCTTGGAATTTCGGTGGTTCCGGAGATTTGGGATCCAACCTAGGCCTAATACTACGGTACTTAGGTGGATACCATAGTATGGTATCATCACACCCTTGCGGGAGCTCGAAATGGAAAGGAGTGGAGAGAAAATGGGAGATTATGCAGCGGCGGCAACTGGTCGTTTGGAGTGGCAGTCTTGACATAGCATCTCGAGTACAATCAACGGCGTGATGAATTCGCGGCGTATGTGCTGGTGATGTTTGGCGGAGTGATGTTTGGTCCAGTAATCAACATAGTTGCTGTGGCCAGGACGCCAGTATATTCGAAATTGTTCTTGGCATTCGCGATCGCGTAACCAGTGGAAGCGCATGTCCATGGCCTTGGTGCGCTTGGGTTGTACTTTTCCATTGGTGACTGCTTCGGCCATGACATTGTCAGTTTGAAGAGGTGTGGCTGGTTGCTTGTGGCCGAGTTCCATGAGTATGATGCGTATGTAGACAGCTTCACGGGCGGTAATGAACAAAGCGGCCAGTTCGGCTTCTGTGGCGGACGCCATGACATGTTTTATGATGTGGGCAATGTTGAGGATCGCCCCGTTGTTGGGGGGTATATCTGCATTGGAGGAAAGAAAGAAGTGGCCTCCTGTGCGACTACGGGCCTGTGGTTCACTGAGGTAGCTGGCGTCACTGTGTGCGGCCAGAACCATGTCACTAGCATGGTAGGTGAGAACTGCTTCGTCTTGCGTGGCCAGGTAGTCGAGGAGTTGTAGAGTTTGTGTCATGGTATCTTGTGTTGGGGCCGCCGACTGGGAGGCAATGGCACTGATTGGACACAGGAGGGGAGAGTCGACGGCGCTTCCAAGGAAGAGTAGTTTCCCGCATACTTGTTGGATGAATTTTGTGCCCTTCTTGTCCAGCAGTGGTGCAGTAGAGGGCGGGGTGGCGTACTGTTTCTTTGCGCCGTACTTGATGGGTTTGGTAGGGAAAGGAGAGTGTTGTGGTTCGCTTGGTGGCTTGTGTTGGAATTGTTTGAGGGCCTTGGCTTTGTAACCTGGCATAGACAGATGGACTTTGCGGGTGCTGTAGTCCCAGTCCAAACGTATTCCAATGTAGCGGTTACCAGTCCAATCGGTGCTGAGGGGGTAGTATGATTCGAGCACAGATTTTAGGTGTAAGGCATGTTCCTTACCAACATACTTGACCCCGAAGTCGTCAACAACCAGAGTGAACCATATTGGTCGCCATTTGTGTTTCCAAAGTCCCGGCACAAGCTTGCTTTGTTGGTAGCCGTGTTTGTTAAGTCGCTTCTCGAGTAGTTCGTTGGCTATGAGTCCGGCATGCGGGAGTCCGTACATGCCGAGGACGATAATGATGTACAAGCAGTCGTCGGGTTCCACGAGATCACTGAGCTTGTATTCGGTGATGATTTCTTCTGGTATGTCAGAGAGTTTCATCCTTATGTACTCTGGGCGTTTAAGTGGAGTGTTGAGGTAGAAGTTGGAAATGTCCATGGTCATGAAGCATGCATTGGCGGTGTATATTACACTGTTGAATAGAATTTTGGCCGCGAGCATGTCGGCGGTGGGTGTGGCAACCTCACCGGGGTAGTTGATCCGGTCCCCTCCCACGACGAGGCGTGTGCGATTGGGTTCTTTCTTTTCGGGTCGAATGGTGCACACGAATTGACCGTACGTGATGTCTTTAACGCGGTCTTTGGGGATATCCCGTTTTCGGATGAAGCGTATGGTGTTGGTGCCCTTTATCCTGCCGCCGAAGCCGTTAGCCAGGCAGCCAAACTCATTGGCAGAGGATTTGGTCCAGTCGTCGTGGTATGCTGGGTGTCGGAGGAGCTCGCGGTAATTGAGGAGTGTACCAGTGTCTTGGTCCATGACCGCCAGGGCCCGGTGGACTTCTTTGTCGGCCCGCTTCATGCATGTGGATAAGATGGGGATGGGTTTGGGAATGCGTGAGATACGCTTTGCGCGGGTGTTTGTTGCGGGGGCGGCAAGGAGTTTGGCTTTGGCCGCAGTGTGTGATCGAGTGGTGCGAGCAGGAGCTGAGTCAGGGACAGCTGCGCACTTCGTGTGTTTGCGTCGTTTGATTTTGGTAGTAGGGCATGGCGTGGGGATGGCAACTGATGTGGTTGGTGGCTGGTTTAATTGGTGGGTCATGGAGCGTGTGACTCGGGACGTGGCCGTGTCATTAGTTGGCAGCACCCTTGGAAGGCTGGGCGTGGTGCTGGTCGTGCGCACCCTTGGAATACTGTTGGAGGTGTGTGAGGTGGTTGCGGTGATGTCGAGTAGTGCTTTGAGGTCGGTGATGTCCTTTGGTTGGAGCTGTGATGCCTTTGAGTGCAGCAGCACATGCCGAAACTGCCTGCATGAGTTTGTCAGTGGGGGTGAGGGAAGGGTGAGTGATGGATTTGTGTTGGAAGACCGCCGTGTCGCTGAGGCGTTCACTGTTGGTGGACTTGATGTGGCATCTGTGCGTGCGGTAATGCTCAGGTGATGTGCTGAGGTACCAGCCGTCGATGGAATGGAAGGCCCATGTGCCGCGCGCATCGGACTTTTCATGCACCTGGACACTACATCCCATGGGTGTGCGGCTTTGGTTTAGGTGCCCTTTGGGAGTTTCCACTGTTTCTGGGAAGTACTTCTGTATGTTGCGGGAGGTCAGCAGTGGCCATCCAATGAAATTGCCGGCTTGGACGGCTTTGAGCCAGGTGGACTTGACGGGTATCCACACACCGCATGCATCCATCTGATGGCTTGTTCGGTGGATGGGAGGTCGTATACACTGTTGGCGTGTCGGAGTGTTTGTCGGGCCTTCTTGGAGGGGCGCTGCGGTTGCCACCATCCTTTGTGTTGGGTGAGTGGGATGCGGTAACGTCCATGTGCGTCGCGTGCGCCGATGAGGAGGGGTTTGCCTTGGCAAGTGATGAGCACGTCAGCGTCTTTGTGTACAGTGACGCCAGATTGGGTGAAGATCGCGACTGTCCCATCATCACAGGTTTTGCCTACGCTCATGAGTGACTGTGGGAAATCGACAAACGAATCGGCGAGCACAGCATTAGGTGAAAGTTGAGGAAAGGGCAATTGGCTGACGTATTTCGCCGTGCTGGTGCTACCATTTGCAACGCCAACTTGTCGGGTGGAGGACCGCAGAATAGGGAGCCCCACAGCAAGGCGATCTGTTTTGGATAGGTAGTGGCTGTCGGCGCCAGAATCAAAGGTGATTAGTGGTGTGGTGGCTTGCGAATCAAAGTGACGGATTTGTGTGTGGGCGGCAAAGCGGACGTGTCTGTTAGTGAAGAGGTTGTTCAAGGTGCATCGTATTGTAGTTGCCAGCGCCTGTCCGATGGGTAGTTGTTGTTGTTCCCTTGGGTGTATCGTGTGGGCTGTGCCGATAGCACGTCGTTGCTTGGAAGTGGTGTTGGCTTTGGCCTTGGCGGTTTGCTCGTCCTCTGCCCACGAAATGTGGCGGTCCAAGAGAGTTGCTTCGTTGAGGAGGCGGAGGCGTCGTGCTTGGCGCTCCAGAGCTTTGCGTTGGGCTTTGTGTTTGAAGTTGCTGGGGATGGGTGTTGGTGGGAGTTGTTTGGGTGAGAGGTTGAACTGTTGCTTGATGGGTTTTGGCGAAGTGTGGGGTGGGTCTGCAGCGTATTGCAGGAGAATACTATAGTAATTGGAAACGGAAGTATAGAAAGAAGATTGTTGTTAGATATAAGCTTAAATTTTGTTAGCTGTCCTTTCTTAATCCACCCGTTCGTCTGAGTGTTCCCGCTCGCCGGCCCACACCGTCAGTCACCGTCGCTCTCACTGGGATACCCACCCATGTCGGCAGCGAATTTGTGCCTGGGCACATAAGCCAGTTCCATCTCGTTGCAAATCCACTTCCCACGATATCCCTTGTAACGCTTGTTCCAGAAACAGCGGTCTTCTGGTGTTTTGGGGTGCGGCTTGCGGCGCGCAAATTTCTTGCAATGCGGGCAAGGGTTGGGCGGATGCCGAGAGTTGCTGCGTTGGGTACCCCGCTGGCCACCGCGTCTGCTTCCACGTCGATTGTTGCGTTCGTTGTCCCGTCCACGGTCATGCTGGCGATTGTTGTGTTTGGTGGAGGAATCGCTGTCGGTTTGCACGGCGGAGGCGGCCTCGGTGTGGTCGGTGTCGGAGGCGTCGTGTTGCTGCTGGAGGAGTTGGGTGAGCAGGGAGACTTGATTGGAGACGGCGTTGGCGGTGCCGGTGGGTGCCGGGGCATCGTTGAGCTTGTGTACGCCGTCGGCGCCGGCGAGCTCCTTAAGGATTGCTGTTACGGTGGCGGCGTTGTGTGCGTGGTTGTAGGCAAACCTGCGCCGGATGGTTTGGAGGGTCGGGCAGAATTCACGGCCCCAGTCGTGGCTGCTTGCGATGTCGATGTTTGCGAGGAGTACGAGGGCGAGTTGGGAGTCATCAACGGTGATGCCGTAGGCTGTCATCCTGCCTGCTTTGGCGCGAAGGAGTTCCATGTTGGCGGAGACTTTCTTGCGGAAGTCAAATTTGAATTGGATGACGTGGAGGAGCTGGGCGAGGACGTCGCTGGAGTTTGGGCGATCGGCGCCTTGGACGACGGCGGCAAGGACTTCTTCGAGGAGCCAGTCGTCGATGCTACGGAGGTCGGAGCCGTCGGCAGTTTTGAGGACTGCATCGGTGACATCCGAACCAACTTTGGCGGTGATGGCGCGCGGCGCCCTCTTTGGCCCCGATGACGCCTGGTTGATGAGGTTGATGCGGTCGGCCGTCTTGTGCGTCGGCGCGCGCTGTCGATGGCGGGAGGCACGATGGTGCTGCCTGTGGAAGCGGCGGCTGCGGTGGCTTCGGCGTCATCGAGGACGGACTTCGCCGCGGCGACAGAGGTCGCTTTTATGGAAGCGACGCGTGGCGGCGGCGCAGAGTTTGAACATGCCGTTGCCGGGTCTCCGGGGTTGTAGGTCTCGCGGAGGACTCGATGGATGCCAGCGATGAATGTCGTGGCGGCGCCGTGGTCGTACTGCCCATTGTCTGTCGTTGGAAGGGTCAGTTTTGATGCTCGCGGCAACATGCTCGCGAGTGGTGGCGTGTGCAGTGAAGCACGCATCAGCCATGTTTGGGCTGGTGTTCGTGAAAAAACTAGATAACTGCGGAAGCTAGACAAATCAACATGATAGTCATAAGCAAATCAGTTATCTAGTTTTATGGCTATGATTGTGTGCTTGCACACATGCATGTGGATGTCTTGGAATTTCGGTGGTTCCGGAGATTCGGGATCCAACCTAGGCCTAATACTACGGTACTTAGGTGGATACCATAGTATGGTATCATCAAAGAAGAAGAAGAAGAAGAAACATCTATTATTGATTAACTAAGATTTTTCAAGAAAAAAATCTTGATACGATGTGGGATCCCCCTTTAACAAAAACCACGAAACATTTTTTAATAGTTAAAATGACAATTCTTTAGTGATCTTGGGACTGTCATCTTGTAACATTTCAGACATATTATGACACCATTGTTCCACATCCAACGTCTTTCTGCGTATTATTGCACAGCTAACTGACGTGTATTTCGTTTACAGCATGTTTTGTGCTTGATCGCTTCTCATCTTGCGTTGTCCTGAAGATTAACATACGTCAGAAGCAGTCGTTTTGAAGTCAACCCTTCTGGGCGTATCTTGGATTTAGACTTGTATTGCCATATGACTAACGTTAGAGTTCGTATTGCCATTCAAGCAGAGCTGTTTTTTTCATGGGTTGAAAGGATTAACCCTTTTCGATGTTGCTCCAAGTACATCATTGAAGGTAAGAAGAGTACGTTGCCGTGACTCATGCTGTTCTCGTTTCATGGAGAAAATATCGAGACAATATATTGTGATGGGTTTTACACAGCAGCAGCCCCTATCCGCATTGCGTTTTTCATCAGATGTGTACGGATAACGATGTGGAAAACAAATAAGCATCATAGATTTCACACTCAGTCTTCGTTAACTACTTCACATTCATCGAGGTTTGCCGCACGAAGTAAATCACATCATAGTTGCGCTGAACCTTTCCTCAGTTATTCTCAACTGCTTTTCAAAATGGCAATTCACAACGAGAACAAAGCAGAAACAACGGACCATATGCTTGGGCGAGACTTGAACTCATTGATAGAAGACTTGTTAAACTTCGTTGGAGAAGATACAGAAGAGTACGTGCAATTTAATTCAGAGTCCTCGAGTCAAACCTCGCTGCAACAGATATCAACACGGGGGGCTGTCAATGACATTTCTCCAAATCGCATAATCTCGTCGGATCAGACCAATTTTGGTCTGGTGGACAGCCTCACATTTGTCCATTGTAAAAGACTCAGTATTGAAATGGACGAAGAAAAAGTCGATGACGAGTTCGAAGTAATAGACTTTTATTTGGTCGAACCGAAAAGAATGATCGAACAACACCATCGCACAGGTATTCGGAGGGGACAGCAGGCCGCAACGTACGATGTTCCAACGAAGAAATGATTTAAGTACATGTCCGCCAAGTATAATAATATATCGAGTGAACATACTAAATATACGTTATTAAGAAATATGATGTATGAGAAGCGTGGATGAATTGAACCAGATACTATGTAAAGGCGATGTTATGTGCAAAAACGAGGTACAAATGCATGATGTCTACAAGTAAAGTCCCCTCCTTCAAAATGATGTTCACTCTGCCCCTGCACCAGTTCTGCGTCTTTTCGGCTTTTCTGCATCCTTGACAGCAATTTCCTTGCTAGACCGCTTCTCGATTACTTTCTCTCCCTCGCTATGATGGTTTTGGTCAAACTTGGTAAGATCAAGTGTTAAAGTCCTGCTTGAGCTTGACGACACGTCACGACAAATCCCTACCAAGGATTCGCTCCTCTCGTAAAACATATCTTTGAGACTTATTACAATGCATTGAAAGTCATTGCTCCTTTGACGAATATAGTTACAGACCTTGAGCACGTTAACATTGTCAAGTGCCGCATCAACCTCATCCATAATGAAAAAGGGAGCGGGACGGAATGAGTGGATCGCAAAAAGAAGGGACAGCGCAGCAACAGTTTTCTCTCCGCCACTAAGTTGCTCCATGTCACGGAATCTCTTCATAGGTGGCATTGCATTGAACTTCATGCCCCCACGATAAGGCTCGTCCGAGTCGTCAAGACTAAGGTAGGCATTTCCACCAAGAGGGTGCTTGCTGGACTTCGTCATGTCTGTGTAGATGACCTTGAGAGCCTCATCAATCTGTTTGAAAGCAGTATTGAACTTGTGAGACCTGGCTTTCCTAATTTTGTTAAACGCGTCGTTGGCCTTGCGACCCTCTTCCTTGGCAGTATTGAAGTCGTCCATTGTTTCCTTTACACGTTCCGTCATGGTATCAAATGCCTCAGCAGCCTGTGGAAGTTGCGTGATGCATGGCACTGGTTTGATGACACGGACAAATGAATAAATACAATTACATTTAAATGGAGACACACCTTCATGTTCGGGGCAATCCCTTCGATCTCAGCTGTGAGCTTCGAGATCTTCAACTCAAATTTCTTCCTGAGCTTATCTTCTTCCGCCGCTGATAGAGATCTACGCAGTTCCTCATCCATATTGGAAAAATCCACCTTACCTGCGTCCCTCCTATCCCTCGCAACCTTAGAATCTTCGCGTTGAGAGAAATGCATCAACGATTCCTGCGTGGCATGTTGACTGAGACGGCGTTTGGAACTGCGTGCAGACGAACTAATTTGGCTGTCTTCGACTTCGACATCTTCATTTGTGTAAGCGTCATCCTCACTAGTCATAGGCAGCTCAACTTCATCCACCCTCGCTTTCTGGAGCGTTTCGTGAAGCTTCTGGCGAAGAACCATGAGATCAGACTCCTCGTTGTTCAGGGCCTTCATAACTTTGGAACAATCTTCCTCTGCTTCCTTCAAGACATTGCGTGCCTCACGGACTATTTCTTCGACTTCGTGCTCCTGTTCTGTCGCCTGTTTCAACTCTGCCTCGGCATCAGCAAGTCTAGAAAAAGCATGAAATAGAAATAGAAATAGATGAGACGCTATGATTCATCTGCGGACAATGATATCACAATATACGAAAACTCGATATGGAACTCACTTGGCCTTAGCCGCAGAAACTCTCGCCAGTAGTGTTTCTTCTTCTTTTTGTGCGGATTCGAGCTCGCTTTCGTGCGTGACCTTTTTCTTTGTTGCCTTTGACAGCTTGTCATTAAAGTCCTTCTCATCTTCGTACTTTTTCCTCGCTGTTAGCTTAGCAAGATGCTCACGGATTTCCGTTCGGCGTTTCACGAACTCCTCCCGAACCTTGCCAACAGCTTCATCATAGGCTCTCAAGTCGCGGATTCCAGTCTCTTCGCGGAATGACGCGAAGTGCTCTTCTTCTACGTCCCTGACCTTCTGCCGATGTTTCTCGACCCCAGCATTCGCATCCTTCACTGCATCTTCACACTCAGCTTCTTTCTTCTGGAGCTTGGAAAACGTCTGCTGAGACGACTTGGACAGCGCGACCTGCTCTTTTAGCCTTTTCTTCGAGTACTCCAAATCGCTTTTGATGTATTGCTCTTTGTTGCGAAGGTTCCCGATAGCGTTCCTTAGATCTTCCGCTCTGGCGGTGTGGCCGCCGCTGCCTCTTCCCACTTGCGAGTCCAAGTCAGCTTTCTCTACTTCCAAGGCCTCCTTCTTATTGCGAAGCTCCTCCAACTTTTGTTCTGACCATCTCCCAGCACGATTTGTGTCGTCCTTGGTCACACCTCCAGTCATAGTACCAGCTTTGCTAATGACAGCTCCAGCAAGCGTAACCGCCTTCAAGCGATCTTCGACGCTCACGTTCCCTCGTCGAGTAAAGCACACATCACGAGCCACGTCCAAGCTATCGCAGACAACAGTATTACCGACGGCGTAAAGAACTGCACGCCGATACTCATCATTGACACGAATAACATCTGCAGCTAGACGGTATCGCTTGTCATTCTCTGCCATGGCGCGAATGCGTTCCGTGCTCTCGGGCGAAGGAATTTGGAGTGAGTCCAACGGGAGAAAGGTTGCAGTTCCAATGCGTTGGTCTATCGTTGAATTGAATGATACATAACATGGGGGGAAAGAATCATTAACTAAGTCTCGATTCAAATATCGATATAGCAGCAATCGGTTCAGAACTCACCCCTCAAGTACTTGATGCAATCAAAAGCAGTCAGCTTCGTGTCACAAACCACAGCATCCATATCTTTCCCTGCAGCTACAGTCACAGCCAAATTGTAGCGGTTCTGACTGGGACGACACAAGTCCACCAATCTTCCCTTGACACCGGGGAAATGCCTTTTGAGAGCGCTAATGGCATTGATGATTCGCTCTTCCTCCTTGTCTTTCCGGCGGTCGTCCTTCGCTTGACGGAGAGTGTTGTTAATTTGATCGAGTTGGGTTTCGATGGCATCACGTTTCGTTTGATATTCGGATGCCGTTTTTTGGAGAGCTTCCAACTCGGATTCAGAAGAGGCGAGATCGGCGTGTGTTTCTTTCAAACTCTATCAGTATGGTTTCTTTCGGAGTTAGACGTGAAGGACAGAAAACAAAAGAGGTTTAATGCCTAAAGACATGTCAAGAAACGCACCTTTCCAAGCTTCTCCGTGCGCTGAGTCAACTCATTGACACTCCTTTCGGCTTCCTCTTTCCTTGCCATCAACTCTTTTTTCTCTTCCGCGACCTTTGCAGCTTGCGCCCTGGCACTCTCCAACGCCCTGACCGCTGATTGAAGTTCCCTCCTAGGAGCTGCGCTCGCTACGGCGGCAGCATCCCGAATCTGTTCGTACCTCACCTCTTGCTCCTCAGTCAATGACCCAATGCCATCCTCCGACTGTTTGAGCTCATCGTATTCGGATTGAAGTTCTTTCTCTTTCGTTTGATACTCCTCAATTTCAGTCTGGAGCTCGGACAATTTATCAGCATGCGCCTCCTGCTCCTTCTTGATCCTCGCCACGGCCTTCTCGTCTGCGGCCAATCGCTTCTTTAGCGCCTGAATGGCCTCGGATGATTCAATAACGCTGGGCTGCAGGCGATCTACTTCCGCCTCCAACTTGATCCTCAGCTTGTCCTTGGAGGATGTGACATTCCGAGCCTTCGAGGCATCCTTCTTCGCAGATTTGAGAGCAGACTCTTTTTCGTTGACAAGTCTTTGATGCTCTTCAAGTGATTCCTGGAGTTCTGCGAGGGCAGATTCACGTTGTTGAATGTCCGAGTGGATGTGGAATAGGAGCCAGAGAAAGTAGTTTGTTTTGAGGGTGGCTCGTTGTTCGAGTAGCTCGTGGAATCTTTCTGCTTCCTCCTGTGAAAAATGAACGTCAACAAGAAATCAATGCCTAAGAAAAACCACGTATTACAGATGCGTACAGCCACATGTCAACAGACCTTTTGTTCCTTCAATTGGCGCCTCTCGGACTTGTGTTCCTTCGTCTTGTTAAAGGCGAAAATCGTCCTCTGCTCCGCCTCCTCTTTGGCCTTTAACGCCGCATCATACACTTCCTTGAGCTCAGCAGATCCACTGATATTCTCAAACATTTCCACAAGCTACAACAAGAGAGAGGAGAAAGGACATGAGATGTTTCCACTTGGAAACGTCCATGGAAGATTCAAAAACAAAATTAAACACTAACCTGCTTCGGAGTCTTCCTCGCCATTCCCTCCACATCTCCTTGAAACACCAAGAAATTCCTCGCCTTCAAAAGAACACCGATACTCGCCAACTTAGCTTCATACTGCTTAAAAGTGACCGTCTGATGATTGATCTGATACTCCCCGGTACCCTTGCTCGTAATAACTCGACTAAAGATGGTGGTTTTGCCCCGAGGAAGTTTTCTGGACAAACGCCCCCCTCCTCCCCCCTGCTCCTCCTCTTCTCCTCCCTCATTTCCCGCCTCGGGCTCCACATACACAAGACTGGCCTTGGCGCTCAATTCTTCCGCGTGCACGTTGCTTCCCGGAGGACGAAAGATCAAATCCTTCATTTGGCTGCTCCTCAACTCTCGAGATTGGACGCCTAAAATGAAGGAGATGGCGTCCATGAGGTTGGATTTTCCGGAGCCGTTAGGACCAATGACGCAGGTGAAGGAGAAGAAGGGGCCGATGCGTTGGGTGCCTGCGTAGGATTTGAAGTTTTCGAGTTCTAGGTAGGTCACCGGCATTTTGGTTGTTTTTATGTTATATTGTTTCGGTTTGTAGTTTAATGGGAATCCTGTCGTTTCTATTTCGAAGACAGTAATGACGAAAGCGCGGTCAATATTGTTAGATGTGACAATGTCCAGCACTCGGCTTCGATCTAAGCAATAAACACAACGATAACGAAAGGGCGGCCTCGCGGCCGATGTCACCGATGACAGATATCAACAACGAGCACAAGCGAGCCGAGAAACGGGGGCAGAAGAAAAAATTTGTGCATCCTGCGTTGTATCAGATTACTCACATCTTGATTGCTCGCTGTCCGTTTCCATTTCTATAGCCCGACGCCGTATTCCGTCATTGCCTTGCCTGCCCTGTTGTCGTCTGAGGAGAGTGACCCAGATCACATGCAAAAAATGGTTTCTCGGGGGAGCTCGAGGGGACGTGAGCCAAAACAAAAATGGCGGGACGAGTGACAACTAGGTGCGCGCCATTTTATTTTGTCCCCATAAATAGGGTATGGTGTGGTACATAAGCTCTAAAGAGGTAGGGACATCATTTTTATGAATGGAGAACGCTCGCAACTTGTGTCCAACGTGTATGTTGCGACCTGTTGCGACTGTTGCTTGTAGCAGCTTGTAGCAATGATCACGGCAGATCATGACCACCCCACTGCCATCCCACATCATTGGTAGACCAACCCGGTAGACCAACCATCGAAACTCTCTCCAATGATATGAGAACGCCACGTCCAGTCGCCATCATTGTGGCAATTTCAATCGCCATCATCACCTTCGTGGCATCATACCGCACCATTCATCGTGATGTTGTCGTGTACTCCCAAGTCAGAAATGTGGATGAAACAACGGCGTTTGGTGGTTTTAATCGAAACAGCTTTCAGGTTGAAATGATTGAAGATTGGAATGACGATGGCTCCAGTGATTCCGAGGAAAATTCGATTGACAATATATCGAGCTCGGAACACCAAATCAATCCCAATAATGTTCACGAGTCAAACTCCCCCAAGGAAAGCATTGCGATTCGACAAATGCGTCATGATGTATTTGCAAAACTTCCGGCCATGAAACAATTTGCGGCAATGCAGCCTTCTCCAGCTTGTCGGCCAAATCTTGATGCTGCATTGCCTGAATGGAAGTGGTCCAATTCAACGAGATTTACGAGGATGTATTTTTATCATGCGAGGAAAGCGTACGTGCCAAAAATTTTGCTTAACTTTGTTTAGAGCTAGCTCTCAACAAATGGTTTCAATTATATTTTGTGCTCTGTTTGCGATCAGAGGCGGGACTTCATTGGCAAGATATTTTAGCAACGTTGCCAGGCATTACGGGTTAAAGTTCAAAGCAGTAGAATGGAAGGCTTCCGAAGAGCCTGGTGAACCGTTTGGGGAAACAACGTTTTACGTGACACATTTGCGTGAGCCTGTCGATAGGGCGATAAGTCACTTCAAATGTAGGATTGGTATCTCGAGCCAAGCGTTTCTATGTCGTCCTACCCTCACTTTAATTGCTTTCTTTTGTATGATGATGTCCACCAGATCAAGGGAGGTGGAATTGCCGTGACCTTGGAAAATGGTTCAATTCAAAACGTTCTGATTTTGTTCCAACCAATTTAAATGCCAATAAGATCGAAACATGGGTCGAAACAGGAGGCTTTGATGATACGACATGTCCCAGAAATGAGTTTAGTCTTGGCGAATGCGCTGTCAACTGCTACACCCAATGGATCAGCGGTCTCTCCTGTCCTCAATACAACATATCCACTGAAGTTCAATACGAAGTGGCAAACGCTCGATTGCGTCGGTATAATTTCATTGTTATCTTGGAGAGGCTCGCAGATGAAAGGTATGCTTCTGCAATTGAGCAATTCTTTGGCGTTCCAGGGGTGACGAATCGACGGAGTGCATTCTGCGAACGATCGTCTCGGAAAGCAAATAAAATGAATCCTTTGGTTGTCACAAACGAAACACGTCAAATATTAGAACGGCTCAATGAGGTTGACTTACGTTTGTACAATGAAATAAGTGACTGCGGGGTTGAGGAGTATGAATTTGGAAGGTTAGATCCAGCTAGGCTAGTATCAAACTCAGTCAGTTCTTCCGATCAGAGTTCCAATGGTGGGAGGAACAATAAGAATTAGAGAGTATATCTGCTTCGTCTAGTGAGGTACATTTGCATTACAAAGCTTTTTTCGACCGTGCATTACATGATAGCAACGAGGTAAACTAAGCAACACGGAATTTAAACAGGGTTTTTCACTAGTCTAACATAAAATGGCAGAGATATCACCGTCTCCTGCCGTCACATAAACATGGAGCACATTTAAACATTGGAATAACCTGCACGATGGCCTCCCATGCGCCCTCCGACGACTGCTGCGATGCAAACGCCGATCATGACCGCGATTTTGATCCACAACCCAGAACCATTCATTCCCATCCAAGAACTCATATATCCCTGAACAGAGTAGACGCTGCAACCAGCGAGCAATGTCATGGCCGCCATGGTGGCCACCACAACTTCGTGGCCTTCAGAGTCGTCAAAAAAGACAGTATATGAGAGAGCCATCGCGCACTCAAAGATGAGTACAGCGACAAGCGTCCACATCCAGTGGGCAAGCTCAGTCATTTCCAATCCATCAGCAAGAATGATCTTCGGGTCGATGAAGTCTGTGTATGCGAAGAACTTCAGAATGGTAATTGGAAGGAAAAATAGCAACAATGTCTTGCAGTTGATGCCCAGGCCTTCTCCTATTGCTTTCTTTTCCGCCCACTCTGCTCCTGGAAGAAACGAGAGCAAAAGATATCGAGAATAACTTTGAGCAAGTTGTCAAGTCTCTAGAATCAAGGTACACTTGATTGATAGCAACGCACCTTGTTGAGTCACGCGGCAAAACAAAATAGCAACAAGAATTGCCATCGTGAGCATGTCTCCGATGTGCATCCACGATTTTTCTATCCCGCCAAGTGACGCATTTCCAGTGAACACGCAGCTCGCAAGAAATGCGGTCGCGCAACTGAGTGCGACATTGGAAAACGTCGTTATGTTTGCAGCAGAGCGTTTGTTGTGATACGTGATCGCTGTGAAAAGGACGCCGACATAAAGCATTGATAACGCTAGAACACGTTGCATCAATGATTCAGTTTCCGTGCTAGGGGTGCCTGCAAGCGTCATGAATTTGCTAACGTCGATGAAGTACATAAATAGGCCGGCAAAAAGATGCAAAAACGAAAAAAGGTACAATTGCCACGGGCAATCGGTTGAAAAGTCGATGATACCGCCCATCCTTAATGTTGTGAATGGAGTTTTGAATAAGTTACCTCGTCTGCCTTCTGTCTATTCTTGGCTTTATGAGACTGGCCTTTTCGTAATCCCATCACATAGATCATTCTCGTCAGGGTTCTCATTGTTTTAATGTCAGAATGGGAACAGGACTGGAAAAGGAGAGAAGACAACTTGAGTGTCAGCCTGCAATCACCGAACATCACCAATTACCTCCAATTACCCATCCATCGCATTTTCTAGTAAAAGTTGAATGAAACCCCTACCTTTATTAGAATGTTTAATCTTTATTTAGCTATGTTACGTCATAAAGACTCTGCCAGTCTTGTGTGGCGATATTTATAGGTAGATTCTAATGATATTATCTTGTTCAGTGAGTACCATACCGTACCATACAGTAGAAAACAACGCGCGCATCATGGACGATTCCACCTAATAGCACCTAATAACGTGATGATATGCACAGGTCTTCTCATCTCCTCGAAAGATCTCCCAGACCACTCGTTTTGAGTTTTGAGTACAATAATTTCTATCGGAGGACGTTGTCGAGATTTGCTGTACTCGTCCATTATGAAAGTCAATCTCGCAGTATCATGTCTCGTTGCTATGTTGCATCGTCATGTATTTCGGAGATGTTTTGCATGGACATGCGCATCTCAAGTGCAGATGCCATGGCAGCGAACGATACATCATGGTCAAACATCGCTATGTCTTGCGCTAAAACGGCAAGTGAGTTGGGCCAATCAGCTCACCTCTATGACGAGGAAAGCTTCGCGCCTTGGTTTCTCTTCTGAAACAATCCATCCATCTGAAAACGAAAGCGAAGCATCAATCATACCAATCACTGTCCTCAGCGGTTTTCTGGGAAGTGGAAAGACTACTCTACTTCAGCACATGCTCAACAACAACGAAGGCCTAAAGATCGCCGTAATTGTCAACGATGTAGCAAGTGTCAACATTGATTCAAAACTTTTACGCGGACAAAGTACGGCTGTTTATTCAGACAACAACTTAGATTTGTTGGAGGACGATTCGAATGATTTCTCTTATGCAGCACCCGCAGGCATAGTAGAGCTTCAAAATGGGTGCGCGTGTTGCTCGCTTTCTGGCGAACTGCTCACCTCGGTTTCTGAGCTTTTAACATTATCAGATATGCGTCACGACGACGAGAAGTTCGACCACATTGTGGTGGAAATGAGTGGTATGTACAGCCTCAAACCAATCGTGTCATTATTTTCGGAACACTCAATAATCATATTACTACAATGCCCACGACAATAGGAGTTGCAGAACCTCGCTCTGTTAGGAATATATTTCAAGAGGCAATCATGTATGACATGCCGTTAATGGAAAGAGTGAGGTTAGACACATTGGTAACTGTCGTGGACTGCAGTACATATTTTGACTATATAAAATCGTCGAGGGCTGCCAATACTGAAGAGTCCCCGGAATTGTTCTACCGTGACCGTGACGAAAGGGATCAGGAAAAGGGCAAAGCGGAACTTGCCTTTTGGATGGAACCTTCGCTAATGCTATCAGATGCCGAAGGAGGTGTCTGTGACTTGCTGGTCGAGCAAACTGAAGTGGCTGATGTGATTCTTTTGAACAAAATTGATCTTCTGGATGGAAAGACAAAAGAAGTAAAAGAGATTGTCACTGCATTGAATCCGCGTGCTAAAGTGTTGGCGACATCTTTTGGACAAATTGACCGCTTGGGAGAAATCCTAGCCTTCTCTAAAGGAAACGGCGTTGCAATCGATGGTGTAGTGGATGATCACAAAGACTTCGTGAAGGCGGCCGACACAGAAGATTGTTCTGATCCTAGATGTACAAACCCACTCCACAATCATGACCATTCTTCACATTCACATCATGATGGACACTCTCGTTCAGGTGATCTTTCATCAGATTGCAATCATCCGACCTGTGACGACCATAGTCATTCACATTCACACGAATCAAAAGATACTCAATCTACGGCGACACATGCAGGTATCGGTTCCTTTGTTTATCGAGCTCGTCGACCATTCCATCCCGCAAGGATACTATCTGTCATTCAAAAACTACCCATTGTGCGAGGAGCACCCAGTGAAGAAGCTCATGAGATTGAAATGAGTGAAATCACAACAAATGCATTCCAGCAGGTTCTACGGAGTAAAGGATTTGCGTGGACGGCAGATTCAAATGTAAAAGCCTTATATTGGAGTCATGCTGGCACTTCATTTGAAATGCAATGTCTGGGCCGTTGGTGGAGTACTCTTCCTCGGAATCAGGTGCGTTTACCGCGAAAGATTGATATTACATTTTTCTCTGTGATTTTTATAATTTCTTTGACCCGTTCATTATGCATGTCCCATAGTGGCCTAAGGAGGCAACAGAAGCTATCATTTCAGACTTCGATGATGCGAACCATGAAGAATCTAGCACCTCCACAACAGTTGGCGATCGTCGGCAGGAAATAGTGTTCATTGGACCTGGACTGGCATCACAGACAATGCAAAAGTCAATCAAAGCTACATTAGATTCATGTTTGCTGGACGGTGACGAGTGGGATTTGTTTTGTTCAAAACGAACTGATGAGTCATCATTGGCATCCTGTTTCGAAAATAGAATAAGGACTCGAATGCTGACTTAAATAAAACATTGTTAGCATTTTTTGTATGAGCTACAAATAAACTCATGTGTTAGATTATAGCACCTCATCATAGGTAAATACGACCGCCAAGAGATACGTTGAATGCCTTTCACTTGAAAAGCACTAAAAATGTCGACATTTATTGATTCCAGAAAAATTTCGTTTGAAAACGTTAACAGATGAACCCTCAACACGATTCGAAAGGATCCAGGACTCGATCAAGCTTTATCCTCTGACAATTCAACTCATTTCCCTTGATTGCCCCACTTACAACAAACCAAACGCAATGCAAACCGTTCCACACGTTATGAGCAGCATTCAGCTCGGGATTCGCCCACTTGACGACCACAGTTTCTGCAGTGATGTTTTGTATCCATACACTATGGAGTTACGAATTGTTAAGTCGAGACAGTTTTGGAATAGAAAGAAGCCTTGTAAGACCACATTTCAATCTTGATTGCGCAGCGATGTATGCTATACTCACGTTGCTACAGACAAATGGCACCCAGAAAAGTGGACAGCAAACGAGGAGCAGGATGATAACGGAGATCCAAGTACAATCCCCACAGGCCAATGTAGTCCTTGTAATTCCAGCGTGAGAGCAGAACGGACAAGTTAAAGCGACGGGATTCGACCCCAGATCACGCCGTGGTGCAAAGATGACCTGTGGTGTTGATGTTGAAGGGGTCGCTGACGTAGAATTTGCGTTTGCTGCTGCGCCATTTGAAGTGTCAGCTGGTTGATACTCAGTTACGGTCACCTGTCTACCATCGCTGTAGGTCGTAGTGACAGATTTCGACACCATCCCTTGGGGGACTGCGGCATAGGGCGGTTGTCGAGGAGGAAGGGACGCCGCTTTGGGAGGTACTGTCGCTACTGCTGGCACGGCATCGCTCGAAACAGCATACGCCGATACAACAGGAATTTCTGCTTCTCTCAACGGGGGTGCCGATGGCTCTGTGTCGTCGCAGTTGGTGATTGTTGGCGGCATCTCTCTTTTTCTATGTTGTTTCTAGGTAGTTCCAGTTTCTGTGTCGTGTGTTACAGTCCGCCATTGTCAGGGGGGCGGAGGCTGGCGGAGGCCAGCGCGAAAGAACGCGCCGGTGTGGTGAGCAGTTATTATTAGCATGTCCTATGGTAAGTCTTCGGCAAGTGTACCCGTACCTACAATAATACACACTACGTACCTAACTTATATTGGTTCCCAAACGTTAAAAGATACCTAAATGTGAAACTGGTGCTCAATCTCCTGAACATGGATCAGGCTCCCACTGCATATTCCTCTGATGTGGAGACAACACTTGAAGCAAAGGGAACAAAAGCAACCCAGGTCACTGTGTCAATAATGGCTGCAAAACATGTGACTGTTTCTGAAATTGTCACTGCCAGTGGGAATATGTTGCCCCTCTTCATGTTTCTCCAGAAATAACACCCAAGTGATTTTCTCCTTTGAGTTATCGTGCTTTCCACACGTAAATTTTTCGGTCGTCATGAACATCATGTCTCAAAACATATGATATTTCATGGGACAAAACATTACATTTGTCTCACTGGGAGTAATATATAATACCAAAAATTTGCTAACAATTTAAGATGGGATACTTTTCATTTATCTAAGAAATATTACCGGACAGACAACCTGTCCGTTGTGTCATCATTCACATCAAGATTTCAAGACAGTGATGTGTGCAAGACTGATCTTGCCCTATGACATTTCATTATACCAATGACAATGTGCTACACATCATCCCTTTATGATAACACAATTAGCTACCAACTTTTGCGTGTAAAATCCATGGTCATCATGCCATTATCAACATCACAGTGCAACAAAAAATAAAAATAAAACAAAATGACAAGTCAACGGCATCGCAACCAGTGCAACCAATGCCAACGTCAATGCCAACAAGATGAACAACTAACTGCATTTGTGGGTGCATTCGCTACTTCAAACGCAGCAGATCTGGCCCCTCCCCCGATCCTTCCATCCCACCAGCCCACCAGCACCAGCCTCCCAATCTCCCCACATCACCTTCTCCCAAACAACAACGACAACAATATCAAACTCCTCACATACTCATCGTCCCACCATACAATCTAAGAGGGGGGGACAGCACTGTCGTGCCCCTTGTTGTCAGCGAACCAATAGGGAGAAGTATCTCCCAACCCTGATTAACTTTGGAGAGATCATGTGCCTTACCCAAGAGGCCATGATTTCACCCTGGATGATCTCCAAGGAATCACTGCCGATGAGATTATCAGGTGGACCAAACATTGCATATATGGGAATCCTGATGCAGATGATGCGGTTGACCAACCTCTTCATCACAGGCACAACTCGGCACTGAACTGGAAGAAGGCACTCTCCTTCTTCATGTCAAATGCCCACCTCCAATGGAATGATGATTCTGACATTGGCCAAGAACCTACCTTAATTAGTACCCTCATTGTTACCCTTATTAGCACCAATATGGACTAATTCGAAAAACTCCCAAGTAAGGGATCATCCTGACCTCCCAAGTGATGAGAGGTCCTGACAATGATAAAGATCCATATCTTTGGATCTAAGTGACAAGAGAACACTCTGTCAGAACACCCTCATGAGAAGGGTATAAACATACCAGAGATGTGTAGAAACCTACACAGAATCACATTACTTTGTTGGGATTGCATTGACATCCCGTCCTCATTTGTTCATTGTAATCACTAAATGATAAGCTCACAAATTACCATCATCAACAAATCTATAACACCTTTATCTACAATATTGGTATTTAGAATTTTTTATCTCCAAACGGCTTAGGTCACTATCTATAGATAGCCGTTTCTGCGACCTTCTCGCGTGAAAGCCACCGAAAAACTTTTTTCCCTCCACTCCGTCACTCGTGCTCCGTTGCGCAGGCAGACCCGTCGTCAGCTACGTAATACGAGAGTGTGCAAAGCGCAACTACGTCGCGTCAGCCACGAGAATTTGTGCACGTCAGCAGTACCCCTAGGAGCTTTTTAAGGCCCTATTTATAAGTACACGCCTAGGTGACGCATTAAAGAGAATGAGCACCTCTAAGGCAGTCCCTGATGGACTTAAAAGCCAAGAGTGTGAGAGGAACCTTGGACGGAACAAGCCGCCCGTGCCATACATACCCAAAAGGGATGTGGTTCAAGACGCGCTGGCAGTAGATACAACCGCCAACACAATGAAGGTCACCCGGCCTGGCAAGGTAGAGTTCAGGGTATCCGTGTGGTCACACGGTACTCCCGAGCAATTTCTGATGCATGTCCAAGCAGCCCTGGATGCCATAAGGCAGAAGGGCCCTGATGCGACATATCATAGGGTCTGCAAGGACCAGAAGGATTGCATCAAGAAGGCAACCAAGGCCGAAGAAGCTTTTAAAAGTTACTCGGGATCGGATGCGAATCCTCCCAAAGAAAAAGCTTATGAAAAGGCCCTAGAAGCCGCCAAGAAAGCTGACAAGGCTGTTACGTCCGTCATCAACCAAGTGTTCAGCCTCTACTCCAACCTACTCACGGAGGAAGCAAGGCGCCCTTGGAAGAAGATCGTGAGTGAACAAATTGACTGTTCTCCATGGACTGATATTTATGGGGAAGAACATCCCGAGAAGCATGAGCAGTCTTGGGGATCATTCATGGAATGCATCAGCTTCCATTTGTTGACCGTGTTCTGTAATGACGCTGCTGAGACCCAGCACTTCTACATCAGTAATGGGTTGAAGAAGCCCAACAGGGTTCTGATTCGCCAGTTTATCAGACGCATCCAGCAGCTGAATGGCTATTTGGACCTATTGCCCTGTCTGTACTACTCCAACCGTGCCACCAAGCTCACCACTGCGGTGAAGCCGTTCGATGACCCGGACCTAGCTAGTCACATATTACGCATGGTCCCGAGGAATTGGCAAGACCAATACAAACTCAGTGGGGCATCGGTACCCCAGAGCGTTCGGAAGCTTCTAGAAGCACTCGAATGTATCGAGAAGGCTTATCCGACCGACAAGGATCGTGATGGGCCTAAAGGTTCCGCGAAGTTCGGCGACTCCACCAAGAAAAAGATGGTTACGTTTAAGGATCGAATCCCATGTAAACGTACCACAAATGCGAAGCACTGCATTTTGTGCAAGAAGCATGGGGGCGCGCACACGACCCATAATACACAGGAGTGCCGCAAGTATGAGAAGGATGGTTCCTTCAAAAAGGACTTTGCAGGAAGAAAGCCCCATGGACCTTCGCGTGGTCCGGAAGCTTCTCATTGCACCAATAGTGCCTATGCGCAGTTGCCTGCGATGATTGAGAAACTTGAGAAATCAAACAAGAAACTCAAGCGTTTGCAGAAGAAGCGCAAGCGCCGTCACGAAAGTGACAGCGATGACTCCGACTCGTCGTGAAAGGATGGGTACGGTAGTACTGGGGAATCACGTATATGTTGTAAGAAACTAAAAAGTAATAAACAAACAAGTTATACTTACCCCAGTCTGAGTAAAACTACCATTAACTCATATTCAAACATTAATTTGAATAATAATCTAATTAAAGAGAATATAAAAGATTCAAAAAATCTTAATAAGATACCGAAACATTCCGTTTTAAATAATCAAATTGTTTACAATACCACGATGAAGCAAGATCAAAAAAATCTTGCAACAAAAATTGAAAAGAACACACAGAGTGAGATAATTGCCGAACTGTCGGGTGCCTTTCTCAATAGTGTGAACACTTCCTTCAAAAGTCAAACAGAAGGAAGAGTCACAGCTGTAGTAGCCAAAGCATGGCATACCTTAGCAACTGAAGATCAACTTCCACAGAAGCACGAACACTCTGGGAAGAGTTGCACTAGTAACAAAGTCCTCAAGGTCCTACTTGATAGTGGGTCTGATGGAGACTTGATGTTCCATGAAAAGGGAACATCCATGCATTTCCCCTACTTGACTAGGCAGGTGCCAAATTCTTGGCACACGTCAAATGGGGACTTCCTAACCAAGGGAAGAAGCAAGGTTCACCTTCGTTTTTTTATTATTCCAACAGCAAGGAGTATCTGGTAACACCAGACGTTGTGGAATACAATAAGAAGAAGATGACCAAGCCAATGTATGACCTCATTCTTGGTTGTAATACCATGAAAGAGCTAGGAATTGTTCTAGATTTTCGAACAAAAGAGATAACAATTGATGACGTCATTTTGCCAATGAGGGATATCAGTAGTCTGACTGAGTCAACAATGGAAAAAGCCTGGGCTGTGAACAACAGCTTGGCACATGAACCCAGTAGTATGCAAGAAGCAACTCAGAGAGTGGTCCATATCCTAGACGCTAAATATGAAAAAGCAGACCTCCAATCAGTTGTTAGCACCAACTGTACTCACCTTAGTCTCCAAGACCAAAACAAGTTACTAGAGTTACTCACAGAATATTAGGAACTTTTTGATGGAACACTAGGTGATTGGAACACAGACCCGTCTCCCTAGAACTGAAGGAAGGCGCTAAGCCATATCATGGCCGACCATTCCCAGTGCCAAAAATACACAAAGAAACCATAATCAAAGAATTGAATAGACTTTGTGAACTGGGGGTATTAGAGTTTCAGCCCGCATCAGAATGGGCGTCACCCACATTTATACTACCAAAAAAAGATAACGCTGTAAGTTTTATCTCTGATTTTAGGGAAGTAAATAAACGGCTAGTTAGGAAACCGTTTCCATTACCCAAAATCAGTACAGTGTTGCAAGAGTTAGAAGGATTCACTTTTGCAACAGCCCTTGATTTAAACATGGGTTACTACACCATATGATTGGATCCTGATGCATCCAAAATCTGCACCATCATTTTCCCTTGGGGAAAGTACTCTTATCTTAGATTACCGATGGGTATTGCACGTTCTCCCGACATTTTTCAGGCAAAAATGTCAGAGCTAATGGTCGCCTTAGAGTTCGTAAGAACTTATCTGGATGATTTGCTTTGCATCACCAGGGCAAGTCTGGATGACCACCTAGATCATTTAAGGTTGGTACTTACCAGACTGCGAGACGTGGGCTTGAGAGTCAATGCCCCAAAATTGAAGTTTTGTGCTGTTGAAACAGAATAACTGGGATATATATTAACCAGGACTGGCATAAAGCCACAGCCAAACAAAGTACAAGCGATACTCGCAATCACACCACCAAAACAAGTCAAAGACCTCCGTGGGTTCCTGGGCATGGTCCATTACTATAGAGATCTTTGGGCAAGACGTAGTGAAATGCTTGCCCCACTCACCTCATTGGTAGGAGAGTGTGGTCACACTAAAGTCACCAAAGCCAAGAAAACCAAAAAGCGACCTTGGTATTGGAATTAGGTACATCAAATAGCATTTGATAACGTAAAAGCTGCTATAGCAAAAGATGTAGTCTTAGCCTACCCTGATTTTTCAAAGGAATTTGAAATATACACTGATGCCTCGTCTAAACAACTTGGTTCAGTGGTTACTCAAGGTAGTAGGCCCCTCGCGTTCTTCAGCAGAAACTGTCTGTGACGCAACAAAAGTACAGTGTGACTGAAATTGAATTACTGGCCATAGTGGAGACACTTAAGGAGTTCAAAGGCATACTGTGGGGACAACAAATAAAGGTCTATACAGACCACAAGAACTTAATCCAAGATGCCCTTGGATTAACCTCTGACCGAGTCTATTGGTGGAGATTATTACTTGAAGAGTATGGTCCCGAGATCATTCACATGAAAGGCATCCATAAGACTGTTGCTGATGCCATCTCTAGATTGGACTCCGGTCCAACCCAAGATGACAACGACAATTGGATGACGTTCACAAAATGCTGGTGTCACTACACTGAGCATGCATCAAGTGCTGACAGCACTTCTGACCACCAAGAAAGTATTAATCTGGTGTTTGCTAATCGCAGTGACAAAGATGTAATTTACCCATTAACAGTGAAGGAAAGTGCACAGGCCCAGACGACAGATGCAACCTTGCAGAAGCTTAGTAGACATGACAAGTACTCCACTCAATTAGTGGAGGATACACATTTGTTATGTAAAGATGGCAAGACGGTCATCCCCAAAGCACTTCAAAATCGAGCAGTTAGCTGGTATCACCACTATTTGCAGCATCCTGGACACACACGTCTTGAAGAGACGTTGCACACCGCAATGTATTGGAAAGGTATGCAAAGTACTATCCGATCACATGTCTAAAACTGTCGTATATGTCAAGTCAACAAACAACACAAGCACAAGTATGGGAAACTCCCTGCTAAGCTTGTCATCACAAACCCTTGGGAGGCTTTATGTGTGGACCTTATTGGACCGCACACCCTCAAAGGTAAATATGGGACAGAAATTGACTTTATGTGTCTTACTATGATCAACCCAGCTTCTAGTTGGCTTGAAGTAGTAGAACTGCCAGTAACCACAGATGCGGTTACTCCCACGGATACAAAGGGGCAAAAGGGCACTTAGACTCATACCAATCCTAAATTACCATACTTTGACAAATCATCTGCAATGATTAGTAATTTAGTGAATAAGACCTGGTTTAGCCGTTATCCACGTTGTCAATACATTATTTATGACAATGGAAGCGAATTCAAACTTCACTTCGAAGCCCTTTGTAAATCATATGGGATCAAGCGTAAGCCAACCAGTGTCAAGAACCCACAAGTGAATGCTATACTGGAGTGGGTGCATCAAGTAATTACTGCAATGCTCCGCACTACTGAACTAGATATGGCCAATACAGTAGTAGCCAGTGACATAGATGCGTTCCTAACCAACGCAGCATGGGCCATTTGCTCAACTTACCATACAGTACTAAAAGCCTCCCCAGGTGCAGCAATCTTTGGCAGGGACATGTTGTTCGACGTCCCCTTCCTTGCTGACTGGAATAAGATAGGAGAACATAGGCAACACCAAACAGACCTCAACACGATGCGGGAAAATCGCTCACGCCGTGATTGGGATTATAAAGTTGGTGATCAAGTACTTCTTAGAAAAGATGGTATCCTCCGCAAGTCAGAGAGTCGGTATGAAAGTGATCCTTGGACTATCACAACTATTTATACGAATGGGACTATCAGGGTTCAAGGCGGTACAAAATCTGAACGATTAAATATCAGAAGAGTCACACCTTTTTTTAACCAGCAGACTTAACCAATATTAAGTATGTTATTTTTATGTGTCATCTCCCTCTTCTACACAAACACTTACGCTTTAGCACACAGTCACAAACTTGTTAGTTTGTACATAAAAGAGTCATGGATTAAATTTTTTCCTTTACAGGTTTTTTCCCTCTTTTTTCACCCTGATCCTCCATTCGTGGGGGCGAGTGACATAGGCCAAGAACCTACCTTAATTAGTACCCTCATTGGTACCCTTATTAGTGCCAATATGGACGAATTCGAAAAACTCCCAAGTAAGGGATCATCCTGACCTCCCAAGTGATGAGAGGTCCTGACAATGATAAAGATCCATATCTTTGGATCTGAGCGACAAGTGAACACTCTGTCAGAACACCCTCATGAGAAGGGTATAAACATACCAGAGATGTGTAGAAACCTACACAGAATCACATTATTTCGTTGGGATTGCATTGACATCCCATCCTCATTTGCTCATTGTAATCACTAAATCATAAGCTCACAAATTACCATCATCAACAAATCTATAACACCTTTATCTACAATATTGGTATTTAGTATTTTTTATCTCCAAACGGCTTAGGTCAGATTCCTAAACTGGAAACCCCACTCATTCACATCAAATGGCAAGGCTCCTTAAGAATGTCAAGAGGATGCAAGTGCCATGCCGTGGTGTGCCATCAAGAATCCAGAGGCCCATGCACCCAGAGGAGTATGAGCAAATGATAGAGCTCATCTCCCGTCTTGGCATCAAGGATCTTGCTCTCTGTGCTTCTGCTTCCAGTTTGCTATGATTGGAAGGTTAGATGATACTGCTAAGTTTTGGCAACCTGACCTGAAGCCGTATGACAAGTATCCTGATTATGCTTTCATGAGCAGGCTGCTGTGGTCCAAGAATGTTCATGAAGAACGAGATGCTACACAGCAGTTGGTCTTTGCAGCCATGTAGCCTTGGTATGATACCCATTCTCTTCTTAGCATATGGCTTGAGTACAGGTTTGAGGTTCACGCAGAAGAGACTGAGTTTATCTTCTGCATGAATGGACTGGAAGGTCCCATCCGTATCAAGGACAAAATCAGTGAAGTCCTAGTTAAGATTTCCAGGATGATGAGTTCATCATCAGAGACTTGGGCCTCAGAACACATAGCATACGCAAGTTAGCTGTTACATTTGCTTGTGGATGTGGCTGTTCAAAAGTAAGTGTTGGGTTGTTGTTTCATTTTTTGAAAACTCCTTCTTTAACATTATTCTTTTCAATTTAGGATGACACTGATTACCGGGGCCGGTGGAAGAATAGCAGGCGACAACACGACACTTACGCCAATACAAACACCCCATGTGTTGATGCAAAAGTGGCTGCCGCACTCTGCAAGGGAGGGGTGGTGGCATATTTGGTGTTGGAGGCATCCGGCATCACAGACCGATGGATTCTAGACTACGTAGTTCCCCAACATGGCTCGAGCAGGCATCTCACGCGAAGTATGTCTTGTTTTGGGTCGTGCCATCCGATGGAGGATGTTTGATCCATCAGGTGATGAATCGATTCCAGTGCAGCAACGGTAACATAGCAGAGTGATGGGAAGATACACAGATCTTGGGATTGACAATCTACTTGCCCCCGGTACCAATCCAGTGAGGAAGGTGACATTGGTTATTGATGGGTATGATGCTGAGGTTCTTATCAATCAAGTTGTTGGAGGAGAGGAGGATGGTGGTGTTGGTGTTGGAACCATTGCTTATCCAGATGTCCGGCAAAGATTGGGAATGCGTCGTCAAGAGATACGGCTTCTTGCCTCTCAAGGTGTGATGTTATTGTTATTATCTTTTTATGTTGTTACGTTATGTCAATAATATCTCTTTTTACTTAAAGTCACACATTTGCGTAGGGAGCTAGCTGATTCTGGGATGGAGTACAAATGCCAAATTCTGGTGATCAGTGGACATTGACAAGGTTAAACCAAAACATTGTATGGTTTGTCAACAGACCCTCCCATCCGGTGAACCATTGTCGTAACAATCCTACACATTCAGCAACTGCGGAGGAAGCTGTACAACCAGTTGTTGCAGATGTTGAGATGGAGGAAGCAACTATGGCAATGACTGTTGAGACTAATCTGGGGGCCAAGCTCTCTACCTGAATTTGGAACTAGCGGTTTTAAAGCAGCAAAGGATTTTACAGAGAAAGAGAGGGGTGCAGATAAGAGTAAATATTACAGGACGAATGTCTTTTGGTGGAAGGTATCTGAGTTGATTTTGGCTGGATTCACATGCGACAAGGCCTGCGACCGAATTTATAGATGCTACGGCCATGGCTGTTCTGTTATTAAGGGGGTCATCCTGGGCTTGTAGTCCATCACAGGTGAATTTTAACATGGTTCTAAAAATTATGCTTTTACCAGTATCATACTGTGCTTTGTCAGACATGAGTTTTTAGTCTTAAGTATTTTTCGATTTCTAGCTTTGAGAGCATTCAGTTAGACCTTTAAATTTAAAACATGGTAGTATATTATTTATATAGAAGATTTTGACATATAGAAGGAATAATCTGGTGTTATTTACAGTGTTATGATTTTCGAACAGAGTCATGATCTTCAAGGAAGCACCCAACAAAAACATTGAAAATTGCAAATCATGACTTTGGCACTTACCCTGCAAGCAGAAAATGTGCATGTCAGGTGAAGACATGAATGGGTGAAGTCCAGATCCACACATAGATTGATTTTGCACTATAGCAGTACAGGATCAAGAAAGATGCAAGGGACTTGAGCAGACAGTTGCCCATTCTGATACGTATGAGTATCTTTTATTGTATGCAAACCATCTGGAAGAAGTTCTTCATATCCCAGTGGGTTGCACATACTTGTACCAGCCCATTGACATAGAAATTTACAAACCGCTGAAGAATCCAATCTTAAGATGTGGGGGATGTGGATCGCAAGTGACGGCATAGTCAATGGCAAAGGAAAGGAGGCATCGCTTAAACAGGTAGATGGGTGGCTCATGGACAAATATTCCTGAGCAGTTCAACCAGAATATATGGATGAAGATGTGTTGTGCTTGTTAACTTTACACTTAATTATAGTCCTCATTACAAGAAACTCAATGGTATCTATCAATTGCTATTTTGTTTCAGTTGCATCTGGTCTTCTTGATGTCTGTTCATTGTCTGGGTCGTCCTGAAAAGTGCAGTTGATTCTTTTGTTTAGCCCAGGATCATACAAGTGGGGCAATTGCATAAACATAATTGCAATGGAACAAGGCCTGCTTACTTGCGTTCTCGTTTTTGGAAGCACTATTTCCTGATTTCTAACGAAAGCTCTGTTAAGTCACTGACCACCAACTCCCTAAGCATATTCCTGGGCTGCAAAGCACACATGGTAGCCCGACCCATCAACTTAATTTGCAAAAATTCCCACTATCACTAGGAAGGAATTCCACCAAAGTAATCTGGAACATGATGTCTTTTTGAAAGCATGCATCATTTTTGTGTGGATGTGTGTGATGTGATGGCGAGGTGTTATGAGGTAAGTTGGTGACTAATTGATAATGTGGCATAACTCAGCCACCAAATATATGGTATTTGTGGCAGGCAATAAGAAGAATCAATTTTGAAGTTGAAGGGTCTTTGATTGACCTGAGTTAATTAACACCAAGGTCTTGGAAATTTTTTACCAACATATGTGGTAGGTAGTATGGAGAACCACAATAATATATTGCAAATCCAACGTACCACTGACATTAGCCAAGCATACCTACTGGTACTCCTGACCCAACCAGGCCCCACTTTCAGGCCATAGGTTAAATACTATTCCCACTGAGAGGGGAAGTATTTAAAATCCCAACTCATTACTTTCTCAGAAAGAACATAGTTGAGGTACATACTTGGCAGGTATAAACCACAGAAACAATGAGTTAAGTAAAGCGGTTGACAAGGCTCAACTGCTCAACTGAAGAGCCTGAAAGTGTGATACTTTCTCAACTGGCAAATTTGCAGTGTGAGAGCTTCTCTGTAAATATTGGACACACTAGCCTCCAATATATTACCTGTTAATTACATGATTTACATGGTAAAATCGAGAGGATCACCAATCACCATTGGGCAATCCTCATTTATTGATCATTTCAATAGCTCATAAAAAATAATCTCCAATCAGCTGGAACTCTTTTTCTACTTCTTTACCTATAATTACTTTTCAACTACTTTTCAACTACTTTTCAACTACATCCGGCTTAGGTCAACCACCCTTACTACCATGTGAACTCTTTAGGCCTAACCTTGCAGTCATCTCCACACATACCAAAGCTTGAGCCCTTTTTACTGATTTCCTTTATGGGTGAGTTTTTGTGTTCGCGGTCCACACAGTTCAACATGAACTTACATAAGGACTTCTGCAACATACTGGATTTTGTTAAAATTGAAATGGAACATCATCCTTCGACATTGTTTGTAGATCTAGAAAATACATTTATTTTTAACAACAGGACGTGTTCTATGACAGAACAGCTCTAGAGTAATGGGATTGGATTTGGAAATTTTAAAACTTTGAATTCAACCTAGCTCCTCCATCAAACCCACAAAAAACGAGTGCAACTAGTCGCAATTTGTGCTGCTTAGCGCTGGAACTAGTGCCATCTATTTGGAACTAGTGCCATCTAGTTCCATGTCTACACAATTGTACTGGTTCCATTGTAGCCAGATAGTTCCAACTAGTGCCAAGAATGGTGGAAGTATTGGCACTACTTGGAACTACTTGGATCTACTTGGAACTATTGGATCTACTTGGAACTGCATGGAACTACTCTTGGATACTTGTATGACTGGGGGTTTTGCAGGTTTGATATTTTTGGCATCAATGAATGTACTTCATTGCCAAAAAATCAACTCATCTACCCAAGTTGGAGTAAGAATTATTTTGATTAGCCAAAAAATGATATCAAAAGCAAGGAAGTCCTGCTAAGAAAAACATGAATACCTAACAGGAATGGTGAAATCCTGTATATTGCAGGCAAAGGTCAGTTGAAGTTGCCAATTTGCAGGAAGGTGTCTGAAAGATACCTATTTTGTTGGCACCTCATCCATCTATTACAACAAATATAAAACTTTTCCATTGGTTTTAATGTAACAATTCAGAAATTAAGAAAAGTATCCTTGCACTTCATAGGGAATATGAAATATGTTATAAGTTTTACTTCCATCACACAAGAACTCATGTACCCTTGTCATTATATCCAGAAAAAGAATGTCATAATTGGCTTATCATTCTACAGAGAATGATTAATTTAAATGCTGTTTAAAACATTGTTATGTATAACAATGCAATGTAAACAAACATTTATAAAATACCCTTTTATGGTATAGTTCCAATTTCATGCATACATAGGTGTCGTAGAACCTCTCTTATATTCCTCCATTATTCAAGAAATCATGCATTCATCAAATCTCTTGTATTACATGCTTGTAGTGAATTTGACTTCCTCTAATCACACTCACCATTTTCTTCCTATCACAAGTAACATAAATTGAAATGCCTCCAAACAAAGACAGAGATAAATCATGAACACACCCTACTTGGTAGTGACGATGAGAAATTCAGCACGTATGGCAAAGGAAATTCAGCCAGGTTATAGTTAAGTTAATAAGACAAAGTCTTAGCTCCAATGAGCTTAACAATTATGTCTACAGAAGTCACTGTGAAATGCTGTTATTGCACACAACTCAATAACCGAAGTTGAGATATCTGTGAAATGAAGACTCTCACACAGTAGCTCCCATCTATGTGGTCCATAGGGGCAACAACAAGCCATTCATGGTGAAGAAATTTCTGCTAATGTTACAACTTGGTTAATAATGATAAGAACAAACCATGTCTCCCATGAGTTTAATAAGTCTATACAAATCACTGAGAAATGCTGTGAATATTCAGGCTTGATACAATTTTACCTAAAATTATATTTTCAACTGAATGGGGTTCAGGGAACACCAAGAAAATAAATTATTTGCTAAAAGATAATAATGTGCCTAATAAGCTCCAACTTCATGCATACAGTGGTAGGGTATGGTAGTAGTTAACAAATACTTATTTGTCAAAGTAATTATAAGTATTAATTACTTAGGTAATATTATTATAATTAATATTAGACACGACTGCTCAGCAAGGCACCAAGAGGAACGGATACCATCTACATCTAATATAGAACACTAATTTAATATCCATTGTGCAGAATTTGAATCTAAACAGATTACTAGTTTCGCTAAAATAGATTTTCAAAATTTTTTAGATCTAGGGTGTATGATTTAGAAAAATCACATCTCTAGAAAAGAATTTATTATCTAACTTCAAAAATCGTTTTCTAATGTAGAAAATCTAAGTTATGCGATTATTACTAACCTATGATTTCACGTCCTAGGCATGTATCAGATTAGATCTATTCTTTTTCAAAATCGATCTAATAGGGAACAGTTCTTCTCACGAAAGTCTTGATTTCGTCAGTAAGGCTTAAATAAAATACCAACCTATCCAGGTCGGCAAATATATTGGGGATTGGTTTTCTTTTGGAGAATTAGTTTTCTTTTGGCATTTACCAACCTTTGTACTATTCCTACGTAAAAATGAAATGGTATCCGGTTTTCTTTTTGGAGATTGGCTTTTCTTTTGGAGATTGGCTTTTCAGTTCACCATTAAAGGTAATTAAAAGCCGGTCCCATGCCTGTTCACGTATGTCATCGCCAGTTTGTCGCCACGTCACACGAATGTGCTGGTAACCTCATGAGAACCATCGTAGCCATGAACCGTTGGATCACGCAGTATTGTACCGGAAGACCTGTGAATGACTTTGGCGGAAACACGAATCACGTACTTCATGATATAAGTATTAATATATGTATAATATATATTATTGCCTGTTTCTCCTAGTATGATGTACACTCTACCTATGTGTTCTTGTGTATCTCTAGATACCTCTTATATCGTACCATAATATTCCATAGTGTATTGTATAAGTAATGCGGTGCGCACCGCGAGTAATTAGTATTGTATATGGTATGGTACGTACGATTGTTTGCGAACATATGATACCGTACCTACTAGTTTCATGGAATAGAATCATGTGTTACGTATGTCAGCATCTATTATTTCCTATCTACAAACACAAGAAAAATATATAATCTCTCTGTTTTATGGAAACAACCTAATCACCTAAAAAATAAACGTAGTTCCCTTAACCCCAATGAAATCACATTATTTAAAATGAAATTTGATTTTTAAATAAAACACCATATATCTCAGTTCATAAGAGCAAGAAAACATCAAAAGATACATTTAAAAATAGCTCATAATCTGTGCAAAGCTAGTGATGCTAACACATCGGAAATTGTATGTATCCAACCTATTTACCACAGTATGTGTTGGTACTGTATGCTGCACCAATTTCCTTCTGATTTGATGTGGAATTTTTCTCACACATCCTAATTCCCCAGTGTGTGGTGTGTGAATAAGATGTGTGGTGAGTTTCATGGTGGATTCGCATAACTCATCAAGCATATCCAAGTTTCTAAAAGCTGTGCATATGGGTGTGTTGGTGTGCAATAGGATAAAAGATTTATGATTGTTTTAGAATGTCAGGGATTGCTGTATTGGATGAAAAACATTCATGTCAACAAAATTGGCAAATCTAGCTTATAATCCATAGGCTTTTATGAACTGAGATACAAAATGTGACTTCAATATAGAACCACTGATAACAAACCAAATTAATGCATAAAACATGATTTCTTATTATTGGTGTTAACAACAATAAGGCAAATGGCAAAAACAACAACCAAACAAATCGATCAACAGAGGTGACATTCATTTTTCTTTGTTCTCTTAAAAGTGCTCTTCCTCGCCCTCATGTTGCATTGTTTATGGAACTTGCAGCTTTTTTCTTGACCGGATCTCTGTTTACTACCTTGCTATCACTCTTCTTGGGCACAATCTTTGCTGCCAAACCTTGCTGTATGAGCTCTCCATGATCTTTGTCATTGCAAGAAGTGCACCAATTCACTGGTCCATCCCAGCTATTTTCTTCTGTTACAAAGAATGTGGTCTCTGTTCAGCCATTGTTCTTGACATGGGTGCTACTGCCTTCAAAGTCAATGATGAGCATTGAATCAACACATGGAGGGTATTTCAGATCATCAGGATTTTTGTCTTCATGGTCTTCTGTCTCCATGTTTGTCATTGATCCCCACTTCTAATCAATCCTCCTCCCTTCTTCACAACCTCGAGTACAAACCTTGTAGTTGTTGTTCTTTTAGGCATCAAAATAATGCTCATTGAGTGCATTAAATGGACCCAACATGTCACAACCATTTGTGACACGCAAAGCCTTCACCAAGTTCTTGCTACAGCATCAACATGGGTGCAACAAACCTGAGCTTCTAATTATGAGATGCATCCCTCACTCTTGACTTGTTGTTGATAAATCTGTTCTTTTACTGGGCCTTTGACAAAGATCCATGCCTAAGTTTGTGCTGTCCTTCCAAGATGTGATCTTTATGGGCATTGCTTGAGGCCTATCCTTGCAGGTCCATGCATGATTCACAAACAAGCCAGGTCTGTAAGGCTTGAAAAATTTAGCTCAGATGAGTCTAGCACACAGTCGCACAAAAAACACAAAACCGTCATGCCAACATGGTTAAGGAAAAGCATCTGATGTGGTGAAGGACAGGCATGAACTTTGGGGTCCGTGACTTGCCAGTGGAGGAAGTGAAATCACATTTGTTACAATGTGCTATAGCAGCACTCTCAGCACTGGACTTAGATGAAGATACATAGTTGTCATCTTGGCCCCCTGGGTTGACATGCTACAAGAGGGGGATTGAGGATCATTGACAGTGATGAATTACCAACAAATCCCAACATTGTGATAAAGGGCAACTTCCAAACTTCAACAAAACAAAACAAACTCCCACACTTAATGTGACCAATGAACTTTAACACCAAATATTATCTACCACATCTGGGGATGACATCATCAAAAATGGTCAACACAAGCACGTGGACCCTATTCTGTGCTTATATACATCTATCAGTTTAATATGTACACCCACATGGACATGGAACATTCTGTGATCTTATGTCTTTTGAAACAAAACATCAATCAGATGCTCATCAATGGCAAAATTTCTCTGTAGAAAAAGGTGGACCATCATTTCAAAAGACACCGAGTGGTAAGCTGTAGAAATAGCAGATGACTAAGAAAAATCAATTCAATTCAATTCAATTCAATTCAACAAGAAATTAACTACCTCAGGCAATCAGAAGATAATCAATCAATTACTCAGAATGCAAACTTTGCACAATTTGAAGACTTACCTGAATTGAACTTATAAGGAAGGAGGTTTGGAGTGCTTCAAGAAGTTCATGAGTTACAGTCACAGTAAAATCAACACGAATATGTAATATACAAAAGTCATTCAGTGTTAGCCCCTTGCTCTGTGCCAGGCCACTTGATGTGTCAGACTGCTTTAGTCAATGTCCACAACTGCCTTGTCTTGTTGATGGTGGGCCTCAGGCAAGATGCAAAAACTGAAGACCAAGGGTCTCCTTGATGCGAATCAAATGCAATAGCCCTCAATAGTCAAAATCAAAAAGGAACTCTTTGGATTGTGTGTTCATTAGAAATGCACTCCTAAAAGCCAAAAATTGACGAGAGCATAGTGCATTGTGTCAGTAGCACTCGAATTCTCTCTGAGAGGGAATCCCTCTCATCATTCACATGCTTGAACCCAGGGAGCATTGTAGCAAACCCAAACCAAGGATATAGCATGTACGACTGTAGATCTGGAAACCTTGACATGGAAACATTGTCTTCACAAACAATCCTATAGATCGAAGTGTTTGAGGCCATCCTAACTAAACACTTCTCCATGAGTGAGCCCCAAAACGTGTTCAATGAGAGATTCAACCACAGATCCAGAAAGGGCACAACAAGCTCTTGAGGGACTTGCTTGACTTTTCCTTTGATGATGAATGAGGCGGGTCATAAGCAAAGATCAGATGGGACTGTCTTGAGCAATTGTATTGGTATCATTTTATGTTGTGTGGCATGAGGTTGTTTGGCATGGAATAAGGAATGTAGTGCTTCTACACCCATGAAAGAGTGAACTCTGTATGTCTTTGTGGGGTAACTCCTTCACTTTCCTCAGCATTGTTTTAGGAAGAAGCATCGTCCATCTGTACAGCAATTTGACTGTGTTTTGCAGAGGTTGCCCCCTACACACACCATACCTCCATATGAGTGAACTGACACAGGGATAAGTGATACTGCTCAGCAAGAGTCTTTGGCAACAAAGCTTGCAGTGTGGATGCTAATGACAATGACAGCAGAGAATTTGAAGGATTGGCTGGGATTGGTCCATTCCCCCTCACCAAGGCCTTTGAAACGAGGAGAGGAGAAGCAACTGGGGAGGAAAATAACCGGTGTAGTGGTAGGATGGACACTGAGCCTTGGGGCCTGTGCAGCATGGAATGCATCGCCAAATGCAGCATTTTTTATGGCTTGTCTTTGTTGGTGCAATTGCGGTGAAGACATTGAGTTATGGTCACTCTCATCATGGTTGCAAGTTGATTAAGATCACACAGTTTTCATGAGTTTTCATGTGTGATGCGCATTGTGCATGAGGTGTACTTGGGTGGGTGGTACGGTGTCAGTATCTACTGCTGTTCTTAAATTTACCCTTCAACTTTGTGTAATTTTATGCAATGGCCACACCAACACTAATTATTTTGTTAAGGACTTTTGGTTGAATTTACCATTGCACAAACTACACATGTGGCTTCATGACTATGTTAAGGCTATGTCTTCAAAAATGTTCAAGTGCACAGGAACCAGTGATAACTAGCTGGCTGCTGTTCGTGTCCCACATTCTTGGGCATATTTTCTGAATTTGTCAAGATGCTTGCAGGAAGGATATTATCAGAAAGTGAAAGTGATTGCATCATCATTTGTTGTGTTGAATGTGCTAATTAAAAGGTAATCTGAGCACATTTCTTGCTGTAAATATCCCACAAGGTCAAGGGCAATAGAGTATGTGGTCTATGGTATGTTAATTGGTTTGTGAGCTCTGCATAAGTGCTACACACAACTCTCTGACTTTAAACAAGGTCTGTTGTGGTTATGGTACATGGTACAACATCACTAGACGACTCTCTACATATACTTTGTGTGATTCTAGGATAATACAACTACGTTATTATTATTACATAGCATATAAACTCCAAATGCTGTGGTCCAAGCTAGGCAATCAACACAGGAGAATTGCTATTAGAAAATGGAACAACTATGACAACTATGACAACAACAACAATGACCTCCATCAATAAATTGCTGAAGAGTAATGCTTCCCACGACTGATGTATTAGTTTGTATCCATGTATCCCCAACCCCCAAATTGACGCATTCTTTATTGTTCAGTTTTAATTCTTTTCATCTAAATGTACTTCTTCGAATGGTCTCAACACATGGGTGGGTGGATTGCAAGGAAATGCTCTTTCTCAATCATATGTATATATATGAGAAAGCATTGGATTCTTCTTTCTGATAAAATGTACCAATGCATGTATGTCAACATATACCAATTGCTCTAAGATAGCTGTTGGTGTCCTCTGCTTGAATGCTCATACTGGTGGCTGTGTCACACATACTAAAGCTCAGAAATCAATATTTTTGTGTCCCGCAACCATGGAAGTGGCCACCCTTTTGCTTTCCATTGAACAATTTATGTCACTTTAATAAATGAACTTGGTAACATAATTCACAGAGAGACAATCAAGAAGCGTATTATCTTTTTGGTGTTTGGTGCATACTTGGGGGTGATCTCTCACCAGCAGACATTTTTATTTTCATGTCAATTCATAATCACACATTAATGTTGCAGCCTGAGTTCTGTTGCAATGCTGAATGAAAGATGGTTGTGCCAAAATTAAATCAATCTTTTGTAAAAGATGAAGCTGACCCCTCTCCACTCCTTTTATGTCAAACTGCATGATGATGTGTTCTTCCAGCAGTGAGCATATTGGAATTTGTTAAAAAAAATTCACGCATCATGACGATGACAGTTCTCTGTTGACATAAGGTAACCAATGATACCTGGATACGAGCCGGCATGTAGTGCTTTCATGCTTGGTTCCACACATCTTTAGAACACAATCAGACAGTACCTGAAAGTTTGGACCTTCATTCCTTATTATATGATAAATGCATTGACTTCCTTTGTACATCTCACTTTTGCTCTTGGCCATGATGTCTTTCTCCCGTTGTGTGATCATGGCTAGGCCACAAATGGGGCGCAAGCTGGGCCAATGTTGCCAAGCTGTTGTTTATCCTAAATTTCAAAATCATCGATGTTCTGTAGATTGTGTCAAGTGTTCTCAATAGCAGCCTTTGTCAAACAATGTTTGACTCAGGTAACACAATGCCCAAAATGAATATTTCTATCCCAATGGTCAGAGGCCAGTACCCTCCAGACTGTTCCCCTACCCTTCATGATGAGAATACATATAATGATAAGCACATTGCTTTCCTAAAAAAGACATCGTTGGGGTGGTAATTTGCTCTATCATTGTCCTCCAGTTCCTGCTGTACACCATACATGGCAAATCAAATCATTAGATGCTGCCAATCCAAAGGAAGAAGCTCTGTTAAATGCCCAATTTGTTTCATTCAAAGGATGTAATATATTGACAAGGGTTTGGAAAATGCTCCAGACTACAATGATCCTGTCTTTCACAACATCCTGGATGAGTTTTGGGATAAACTTAAGGCTCACAACACTGAGGAAATCAAGATAGCTGTAAAGAGAAGAGGAGGAAGAAGGGAGAAAGAAAGATTAGAATGTAATCTTGCTCATTCAATCTAGACTTTGCTTCAGTGACAATTTATTGTAAGAATTTTTGTCTCACTTGAGCATTTGCAATGTCCCCAAGCCACTTTTATTTGTTGTAGTACATAAAGATGATAATGGCAAAATCTTTGCTGTGTATGTTTGGGACTCATATGGAGGAACTGTTGTTATAAAGGATTACAAAGGGGGACAAACTTGAAACACTCAGGGCATCGGGGAGATATTTCCCTGTGCAACTGACAGATAGTTTTCAAAGAAACAATCAACTAGTTGGAGAGGAAAATTGAAGTAGAACCAGGAGAGGCAATGATTTCAAGATTGTGACAGAACAGATACAAGGGGATACAACCCACCAGCAAACCATGCAAGTGTAAGTAGCAGTAGACAATCAACCAATGCTCTGCAGCAACCAATCAGAAATATGGGAGGGCTATGCCTGGGTGTGGAATGATAACAATCAATGTTCTATATGTGACTATTTTCTCTAACAAGTTGCAAATTACAAGAATGATGTCATAATGGCAATAAAGGAAACATACCGGCACTTACAAAACGAAAAATAAATGGATTTGCAACATAAAATTTCTTCATCATTGAGATATTTCGAGGACCTGAGGATTTTTTGAGTATTCGAGGATAATTAAACGTTTTGCCAATTATTTTACAAAGTGATATCATTCGTACATTTGCAGATTATTTGCGCAATTGCTCATGTTTAGATTGTGTACTATTCCTACTTGAGAATCTGCATGATTAATGGAGAATTTAAGAATGTTTAGAGGATTCACGGATAATGTGTACAGTGGTGAATAACTTGATTGTGCATTATTTGAGCAACCAGAGACCTTTGTGCACTTGCACAATTGCCTTGCAGGATTGAAGAATCAAGTTAATATGTTGATTTTCTGGTTAAATATAGGATTTCCTTAGCCTTCAGTTCGAAATGTTTCTCAAAAAGTATTGTGAGCGAAACAATGCTTCTGTGTGTAGGAGGAGAGTGTAAATTATTATAACAATTATTGCACCATAAGGCCATTTGCCTTTGACTGGGTTATTATATTTTTAACCCACCAATTTTTTAATTTTCGGAGACATATTCCCCAGGCAAATTTTCAGGCCACTGACAGGGTTATTTACGATCAATTTCCTCCCCAGATAAAACGTGCCATTGACTGGGCAAATATTCTGCTGCACATGTGGGGTAAAAAAAAATGTCGTCACAGAAATATACTGCCATTGGCATAAGGCATAGAAGCAAAATTTATTGTTCAATTAATTTTGGCATAAGTTATGGAGCAACTAACCGTGACTCGTTGCAGAGGACTGAGCCACACTAACCCTGCCCCTCTTAATGTTGTTGTTGATTCCAGTCTACTAACCATTGGAGAGGCAGAAGAGACGAAAGAAGCAACTATGACCTGAATTCAACAATTATCCAAATGGATGTTTAACTGATGCCTCTGTGGCCTTATTGAAGCAAAGCAAAACAAAACAAAACAAAACGAATAATGGGAAGTAAGTAAGAAGGAGACATCATTATTGATGCCTCCTACTGCAAACCACTACAAAACAATCAACTCTTCATGAGTTTGAGTACAAGAACAACAAAGCAAATAACTTCAATAATACAAAGCAAATAGCTTTATCTGACAACCATTATAACTAATAGGATCGCCTAACTCAATCTGTTGAAATGGTTGATTGTTGCATGGTGTTTTGATGTAGGAGTTTCTCATGATTTGTTTTGTTTGCTTTTGTTTTGTAACAAAGGTGTTACTCTCTTATCACTGTTTGAGATTGGACAGTAAAGTTGGAACTTCTCAAAGTTACTATTCTTTGTGGTGGGGTGGCTTGAGCATTTTCACTTCAACTTTTTTGTGTAGTCATCCACTATACAGCAATAAAATCCGATTGTCAAAACTCCAGTTGGTTGTCGAGTCACGGTCAAAAACTGGCCAACTCTTGTACAAGTCCAAAATTGCTGACAAAGTCAACGTGATTTTGTTGATCTGATGGTAGTGCAATGAACCGGAGCTCGGTATTTTTGTGCTATTTTGATTCAGAACTATCCGACAAAAAAGATCCAATCATCAAAACTCCAGTCCGTTGTTGAGTTACAGTCGAAAACCCCACAACTCTCGTCTGAGTTCAAAATCGCTGAGACAGTCGATGGGTTTTCGTTGAGCGGCTGGTGGTGCAACGGGCCCAAGTTTGGTATTGTTGTGTCGGTTGGGTTCGGGTTTATCCAGCGAAAAAATCCGATCATCAAAATTCTGGTTGGTTGTTGAGTTACGGTCGAAAAACTGGTTTGGCATGCATGGTGGAGGGGTTTTCGACTCGGAATGGTGTATGTATATTATTTGACATGATCACTTGACATGATAACAGAACAATTGTTCGAGTTCTGACGAAAAGAGCAAGACAAAAGATATGGCGGGAAGAAATGTGTGGCTGCTAAAATTAAACCCCAGTAGAAATGGTCAGGGGGAAATTCGACCTGAAAACCCCAGGAGATGTCGATTTACAACAGTGGGTTACTATTTTTAACCCAATGGAGTCGACCACCCAGTCGTAGGCATAACGTCAAACGGGTGAAATATGGGTTATGAGCTCAAAAAATGCGTTTAACCCAGGATATATCCCAGTCGAAGGCAAATGGCCTAAGATTTGGTAGTTGACACAAAATTGAGGATGCAATCATTGCACTGTTAATTGTTTGTGGTAAAGTAATATGCTGGGGAGTCTCAAGGAGTTGGAATCCATTTGTTTTTTCTTATTTCACCCATCCCCTTTTCTGACCAAAGTGGTTTTTGGAAACGTGGGCTGTCTCTGTGAAGCTTGCCCCAATGAACGGAAGGTCAAGTAGTATTGTACCATAATATAGCACAATACTGACTTTATCTACCGTATAACCCTCATTATAAGAGCTAACGGATTAAAAGAACATCATGCCGATTTCCCTGACATTTGTGTTTTTAACCTGTTAAAACACAAACTATAGCTGTCATTGTTTCTCCGTTAGATTCCCCTAGTCAACAGCAATTCACCCATATGTATTGCTCCCAGTAACTCCGTAGGGAAGCAAAGTTACGGCGAATCATGTGACAACACACAAGACACATCATCACATCACTGGTGGGCTTACTGTGTTTACATACAAAAAAATACAAACATCACGCTTCCAAAAAAACAATGGTTCTTCCTCTTCCTCCACTCCCTCCTCCCGACCACCGCATTGTTATTGTAGGCTTCCTGCCTGACAACAACGGGCGGTCTTGTGAGTTGCATCCGTTTGGATGCGGCAACATTGTTATGTTGCAAAGCGGAGATGGTGGTGTAGGAATGGTTTTGTGTGTCGGGATGATTGTCGCGAATGAGTTGGCCTGTTTTGTTGTGAATCCCGACGGATCTGATGGTTGTCATGTTGCTTTCACCGCTAGGGAGTACGCGGCTGGGGAAAGTGGAAGGAGGTTTGATGGAGCGCTTGTCCGTCTCGTCCAGGTGTATTCACCTGAGCACAAGAACAGGACAGCGCGGCGCCTTTACCACCACAATTGTGGGTACGCAGTTGGAGAGGTGATTGAGTTTCTTAATGAAATGTAGACTTTAAACTAATAATGGTTTCATAGATAAATGCAGAGTCTAATAATTAATTAAACCACTCGTATCCCGTTCTTTTTCATGCGTTTCTTCCCGTCTCCTCAGAGATGTTTTTGTAGGATCCGATAATCCACTCTGCAACCAACTTCCGAGTTGGTTCTTTTGCCACGCCGTCGACGATTCCGCCTCCATCAAGCATCCACTTCTCCCTCTGCTCAGTCATCTCCTTCTTGATCGGGCGGTTGATCCCCACATCAACTGGCTGGCACAACCAAGTACAGCCTCCCGGAATATGATGAACCTCAATTCTGAGAGACTGGATCCTGTTGACAATGGAACCCATCATGTGGACGCGATAGGCGTCCAAAATCAAGATGGGTACAACACCGGGTTGTCTTGTTGCCTTCCATGGCACAAGAACCAAATCAATCCAAAGATTCATCATCTTCGTCCATCCACGCCTTCTGTTGGCAGGCGTAAAAACAGTCGTCCGTGAAACTTTGCAGTTCCCTGCTCGCTATCGGGCCGTCTGTTTTTCCTTTGAAAATCAGGAATGGCTTGAGGAGCTTTCCGCTCCCAGATACCGTCGCTGCGAGAGTTGCACGTTTTGTATCCGCTGTCGAAGACCGGACGTGAATGGTCTTCGTGCCTTTAACGTCCAGTGTCCTACTCGCGTGGTAAGAGTACGGAATGGGCGTCTGATCCATATTGATCACGTCGTACGGGTTCATTGCCGCGACCTTCTCACGCATGTACGACAGAAAATGGAGCGCGTCGTCCTCGGTCTCCTTGTGATTCTTTTGGGCGACATGCGTTCCGACCCGGTGCGTGTACCCCATCTTCTTGACGAAGCGTGCAACGATCGCCTTCTTTGCCTTGAGTGTCTTCGCGTTGAACTGAGTGGACATTCAACTGGCGTGGTTGCGCACAGTACGATTGCTCACTTGGATGCCTTGTTTGCGGAGTTCAAAAATGCAGTGGGCCAGGGAGGTTCGAATTCCTTCGAGGGCTCGGACGTCCTGGGTGGATTTTCCGAGCAGGCGAGTTGTGGCAGTACGCAACGAACTCGTCCTTCTTCTTCAGCTCATCCACTTTCTCCAAAGTCTTCTTCCAGCGTGCGTAGTAGTAGTGTGGAATGCACAATACGTCGCATGCAACAGTGACGCTGGCCGTCTTCTCTTCCACCGCCTTGTCAATGTAGCGCACGGCGTAGCGCTTGAACTCCAAAGAGAAAGACTTGCGTGAAACGGGGGTGATGGGAATGGGAGTTTTGTGTACCATCGCGAAATGAAAATTATGGGACAACTTTTATATGGCATAAACTATAAAGTAATGAACATTAATATTAATTAATTAACTTAGTAATTAAAAAACAACACATTACAATGGCAATGACAACTGTCATTGCCATTGCTTCAATGGAATCTGTCATTGCCGTTGCTTCATTTCAATGGCAATGAAATGAAAAACGGAACCGCCACGTCCCACTTTTGTATCAAAAGTGAGACGCCCCGTTTCCCAATGAATTGGTATTGGGGATCTCATGTCAAACACATGACAGAAGGATCGATTTATTCCAATTCCATGGTGACAGCAAGTGCCACCATGGAATTGGAATGAATCGAGACACTTCTTTAATTGGAGATGGGAAAGAGAAGCGTCTCAAGAAGTCAACTTTCAGTGTCTCACGGATGGATGGATGGCGCGTTTCAAAGGTGGGCGGTGAGTGGGCTTTTTGCACCGCAATACAAATGGTGGGTAAGCACATCAGCCCAATGGCTATTGTATCATAGTAGGGGGTACAACAAACAATAAAATAACAGATACTTTTCACAGCTCTCGTGTTAAAAACACATACAACGATCGTTGTATAAGAACGTACAAAGGTATCATTTGTACATTTGCCCGTTCTTATAATGAGGGTTATACGGTACAATAAGGACGGCGGAGTGTTGATATACCAATGTCAATATCATACAAGCTTTGTATGATGAAATACCTGTAAAACATAAGAGGAGTACTAGTAAATTATATAAAACACGCGATCAAATATAGAGGTCATATAATTTACATGATAAAAAAATTCATAAGATATTACCTTTTTTTAAAGAATTTTTTCGCTCAAAAGTCTATGTTGTAAGTAAGGATCACAAGGTCATACTTCTACCATAATAAAACAATCTAAGATATTACCTGTAAAAAAATCGAGATTGAACAATAATGCTAACACATTTTAAGTACTGGTTCAAGGTCATTATAATTTACTAGTGAAAAGTGTTTGCAAAAATCCATTGTACTATTTTTACGTGAGCCTGCGGCCAACCTAACCCTTAACCTCTGAGAGGGGTTGCAATTCCATAATGCAGCGGTTCAAAAGAACCTTACTCACACTCACTGTACACCAAATGCACCCTCAAAAGCATCTGCAACTGCCTCTCTCAGATTGCGCTGTGTGGCCTAGCTACCTTATTACGTCTAATCCTACCATCTGGCCTAGCATCCCCAACAATACTGAACACCCCGCCTCTTGTCAGCCTGATTCCTTGCTGTTGCCTGTGGAAGATGTGCCTTGTCCTGTGCTGTGCCATGCTTTTCAATCTCACTCCGCTGTACATACTTACTCCAAGTCCCAATGGCATAATCAGAAAGCATTCCAACATCCTTTGCTCTTCTCCAAACATACCCAACCCTTGTCTTCAAAAACTCAGTTGCTGCAACGAAGGATGATTGAACAAATGCCTCATCAACTTGTGCTGGTATTTCCAATCCAGGACACTGCTCCATCAGCTTAAAAATAGGTTTCCACTTGGTAGTAAACTCCCTCTCGACTGCCTTCTCTGCAAAGTCGATTCCCTTAAAATAACAAAAGGTTTGATTCGGTATGTCACATTATTGCTTACCACCACTACTCCACAAAGCCAAATTCTCCACCCATTCAACCTGTTCATCTCACGAGGAAACTGGAAACTTTCGGGAACACACCAATACTTAACGGTATAAAAACTGATTTGCCGCAACAACTGGTGTGGAAGATGCATCAATGTGATTTACAGCCACCCGGCTGTCAGGTAGAGCAGCACATCCTAACTGGTCGAGTCGAACTCCTAACCTTTGCTCCAAAGCTAGGATTCGAGTCCAAAATGGAAGCATTAATGCCCCCACTGTCCTCGACTTTGTCATCGATGGCTTGGGATACAGCATCCCTCAACTCTGCCTTGAAATCCGTAGCGGCAGCCTTGATGTCATGACAACAGTCTTCAACCGTGGTTATCTTGGCATATGTGCTATGTGTGGTGGAATTCCTGTCACTGTAGGAACATGGTTGTTGAGCTCTAATGTCAAGTGATGGGACTTCAGTTCCTGCAAGAGAGGGCTAGAGAGAATGGGAAGCTTTCAAAGGATGACTTGGGTCCTTCTGAGAACACCAAGCATCCAATCAGAATGATGCACCATGCTGGCAAGCAACACCGACAAAACACCTTGCGGATCATGCGTCGTACTGCCATGCTCAATCAAGATCTTACCAACGTGACATCCAGAGCCTCAAGAACCAAGGGATTGTTAGGATCGTGCCAATGGGGACAAGGAGTGTCAAACTCCACGGAGTTTGGATCTTTAAGGCTCAATAGCTGGCCAAGATAAAAGTCTCCACCTGCAGCAAATTGAAAATACACATCAAGCACTTTACCCATTGACCACTCACCACGGGGGCAATTGGCGTGAAGAGAGGAGGACAGGTGGTGGCGGATGCTGCATGTGTGCCACTTCCTTTCCGTAGACCATGGATGTTAAAGTGTGAGAGGCGACAAAATTCCTGACCATATGTGCATACCTTTTTGCTATTTCACATATCTGGCGGCCAAAAGTCTGAGATGCCGTCTTTAATTCTGCACCAGGCTTGATAAAAATCTTTTCAGTGCAAGACAATTGCTCTTGGTTAATGCTCAAATAGCAGCCAAGTGCAGTAAACACACAGAAATGCTCTTGACCTCTCAAAGGGTTAGAATAACAATTCTTTTCTTGGACGAACTCGCCTGTTTTGTCCATCTTCGTTTCATCGTACTTGAAGACTATGGAATCAGAGATACCACGCTTGATGTTGTGCAGCGACAAGCAATCAACATTTATCGAACGAGCCATCAAATGCCACATCAACAAAGCAAAACACCAAACAAACAAATTACCCTCATCAACAGCCCATTGTAGGAGCAACTTGAAGAGGGCACTGTTGATGGCATCGGCCTCTTTTTCATCAGTATTACCTTCTTTTTTTGCTTCTGCAAATTCTTTCTTGTAGCAAAACAGGAGGTGTCAACCTTGGAGTAAAACTCCACAGACAGAAGCTTGTTAGAAATCTTGAGCCATACTTTACGGCGTCATAGAACTTGGACATGTGGGAGAAGGAAGACAATTTCCCATTGTCCTTTGTTTTAACATCTGAAAGAAAAGCAAGAAAATAAACGGGGTCGAGACCTGAGTAAGTCAGGTCCCTGATGTCTCTTTCTGTGTAGTAGAGTGCAGGGTTGGCTCGATCTTCCGGAGAGATGATGCAGGTGCACAGCTCGTAGATGTCACCGTAATTTTCAAAGAGGAAGTTGATGAATCGGCGGATTCTGGCACGGTGGGTGTGGCGGACGCGTTTGGTGAGGCCTTGATCGGAAGTGGCGAAGATGGCTGCTGCGTGAGCAGCAGAGACTCCTTGCCCACTGACGGTTGGTGTTGAATCGTCCGTGTCACGGGTGTGCGGCAAGATGCGACCGCCCCTCCACGGCGACTGCGTGATGGCGGCATTGTGGGAAATTGTAGGTGGATGGATGGAGTGACGATTGCAATGGCGCGGAGGTTAATTCACTGCGATGGCGATGAAGAATTGATGGCGGGTGGGGCGGCGGAGCGAATTAATTAATTAATTAGTTAATTAATTAATTCTGACAACACCGGTGTGCTCGGAGAGAAGAGGCTGATCAGAACGCAGATGATGCTTTGATGGGTCTGTCCATTTCCCAGGCCATAATTGTCGAGAAATGCCTGGTAATAGGGCACTCTGGGGATTATGCGAAATCATACAAACTATGTATGATATTGATATGTCTCGCTTAACCACACAAAGTTAGTTGGTCCCCACTAATAATACGCACTATTTTACGACTCCTCAAAATCATACAAGATTTGTATGATGCCTTGATGGAAATCGCGAGAATTTGTATGATTTTGATGGTTGCTGTCTGAGAGAAGCCGAAAGAATGCTTCGTGGCTTGTACGGTGCGACAACACCGAAATCCTACAACGAGGAGTGACAAGTCACTAGCGCCACACGGTACTCTTTGGTTAATTTTTGTATGCAACTTTGTACCACACAACGAGTGGTCATTTTTATCCAGACAGATCATAAGACAGCTTCGTTGTCATTCACTGTTTGGTATTGCGGACAATTTTTTAAGATCAGTACGAACATCTGGATCTTCTTCTTGAGGGTTGTGTACCCAAATTTTTTCCCGACAAATAATGCACCTTTTCAGGGTTTATTAGCTAGCGATTTTTCTCAAATAATGGGAAACGCGTGTTTGTGTCCCCCCTTATAACTGATTTGGGGCCAACACCCCATGTTAAGTGCGAGAAGTCGCAGATGTCAAACAGCTGTGATTTTCTCTCGAGGAATGCTTCTCTACATGACAACAGATGTATGCCTATTAAAATGAGTTGCCTATTTTAATGTGCAACCTTCTAAAATAGGTAATATGACACTGTCTCCGGGCCGATCTAAGGCTTATTTGACTACGACACATGAGTCGTGAAGAACAGTGAAGAGCTTGGCTAAATGACACGTATGTCACGGATTGTCGAGATACGTCAAAAGTCGTACTTTAATGTGTATAGAATCAGAGTGGAATTTATACATTAGCAATGTCTTTGCAATCACAAGTGAAATTGGATTTTCACGTCCCAATCTAATCGTAAGGGATAGACTACGATCAACCTCGTTGACATACTATTCACGAGCGAGGATATAGGAGAATGTTACGCAAACTACAAGTCATTACCTTTCCTTTTCATTCATGAGTTTAACTGACCATGTTAAAAACACGCCAACAACACGTTGGACAAAAAACACAACACGCCACAACACGTTAGCAAAAAGCGCTGCTGGACGGGTAGGTGTTGGCACCACATCATGCATTTCCAGCCGTCACAGACACTCATCAGTATTCAATTACTTTCTGTTTTTTTGTCATCTCTGACATCGACAATAAAAGTGCCAAAAACATCGTGCTACCGTCATCGGAACTTGTTGAGTTCATTATATATTGTTGAATTTCTCAAGACAAACAGCGTTCCCATCGTCGTATTCAATCCACCAGTCGAGAAACTCTAGAGCTAACAGTCTAATAATTTGCATAGTATTCATCCAGCGCCGTAGACATGTCATCCGAGCCATCGCTTATCTTCTCGTCATCGACGGATCAACTGATGAACAACTACATGAATGCCCTCACCGGAAATGTCCCGGAAAGACGATCATCGGCACCGAGCTTTGCCTGGTCATCTCCCGATTCTCGTCCCTCCACCTCCTTCGACGATGACATTCTGCTAGGCGACGAGGATCTCATGCTTCCCGATGCCGCCTCTCCTTCTGGCGCACACTCTCCCAAGTTCGCCGACGCCACTGTTGTTTCCAACGATTCTTCGCGGAGGATGCCCGATCTCGGACCGCCCACCATTATCACAACTTCCAAAGGCCATCGCAAGTCGTCCAGCTCGTCGGAACGACGACATTCGCTGCCATCGACCGTGATGCTTTCTGACTCCAAACTCGGCAATGCGTTGACCCAGCCTGTACCTGAGTTCCTGTGTCACCTGTTCACTATGCTACGCGATGCCAGCCTGTCCAACATCATCTCCTGGTCTGTCCCCACTCAGGACGAGACTGACTGCATGGGAGGAGGGATCAAGGGAATCGGTAAGGTCGTGGTACACAAGCCAGACGCCCTTCAAGAATTCGTGCTGGGGAAATACTATCGTCATTCGAAGTATGCCTCATTCCAACGCCAGCTGAACTACTTTGGATTCAAGAAACGTCTCCACGGCGGGAAGAAGGGGAAATTGAGCCCGTGTTCCTACGTTCACGAGGGGCTGGATGCCAACGTCGAAAGCTTACTAGCGCTCAAGAGACGTCCTCCGGTCAAGAAGCGTGCATCGACCGATGGAGAGGGATGCAATGATTCGACCGCCAGCGTTTCCAGTATGGATGATGAAGCCGAAAAGATCTTGGAGAGGCCCAAGAAGCGCCGTAATTCCGTCAAGGTCGATTCAACCATTAGTGCGAAGGACCACGTCCAGAAACTACAAGCCAAACAAGTTGGATTCGAATCGAAGCCTATTCTTGTTCAAGCACAAGAATACGGTGCTCCCTCACTCACGAGTTCTGCGACATTCAACGCTGCCGCTACCCCTTTTGCTATCAGCAGTAACCCCGAGTTCCCTCCATCCTACGTCAATTTGGGAAGCAGAGCAACATCCACGCACACCGAGGTGGTACCAACTGTTGCCACAAGTCAACAATCCATCAAGGCCGATCCAGCCCCGGCATCAGCTTCACTCGCTCAACTGCTGAGCACTGCCCTTCCTCCCACCGATGTTTTATTTGATGATGACTTTAGTTTCGATTTTAACATCAGTACCTCTAATGGAAGCAATGGGAATGCGAATAATGGGTTTTGGGTGAATGACGAAGGAAGATGCCTCAGTCAGAACTCATTGGTGAACTTGGCTATGTTCTATTGAGTTTCTACGGATATGTTCCGCATTGACAACATGTCGCTTTTGTGAATATTGTTTCTTTGGTTATAGGAGTACTTATCGCTTATTCATACTGACTACTTAATCAGAAGTTGCGCAACACCAGTAGTAGTAACGGTTTTCCATCTACACAGCTCAACATCTGGCACTAGAGTCAACCCCTGCCGTCTCATTCATTGTGCCCAACTACTGTTGCACCCTCTTTCCCTGACACGTTGTGTTTCACTCAAGGCTCCCAATTTCATTACAGAAAACCTTTTAGTGCTTCCTCCAGTCATTTGTTACTCATGCTCCATCATGTCGCTTTCTAATTTTGGCAAGGAAAAATCCTCCGCCAGACATCACACTATCACCTCCTGAAGAATCGACATGAGGCTTGAATCTCACAGTGCCCGAGATCCCCCCTTCTTGAATAAATCGTAACTCAGAAATTGAACTCATGGCTTCACTTTCCCGTGAGAACGAGACCGGAATAATGAATGCATTGTTGTATTTTTTCAAAAGCCAATCGACAACATCTTCATTCTGTCTCGTAGACAATGAACAGGTTGAATATACCAAAATACCCCCATTCTTCAGAAGGCGAAAGCCTGAATCTATAAGACGTTTTTGAAGATCTACAAGCTCATCCATGTTAGAATCATCCCAAGTATCCCCCGTGATGACGATGACGATTGTCGCTTTTGAATGTGTCGTATGGCACCATCTGAACTGCATTCAGCATCGACGAGGACACGATCAAAAGGTGGCAGGGAAAAACTGCCAGATTCTTTCTCGGCTGGTGCTGTTTTTTCTTCAGATCCCATGGATGATGGTTCTCCTCCATCTTCGCTTGCGTTATTGTTGCTGTTTCCATCACCATTGTTTGCTTGACGACTTAACTCTAGCAATCTACGTTTTTCTCGAGATCTTGCACTTTTGTTCATTCGTTTTCTCTTGCCGCGAGTTTTGTGTTCTTCATGTGCGGATATTGAATCAAACACTAGCTCGGGCATCAAAGTAGATTGTGTACATGTTCCAAACGTTGTTCCGTCTGCATAGTAGAGACGAATTTGTACAGGGGAATGAAATTCTGGTTTCAGTTGCGATATCATCTCACTTGTTTGTTCATTGATTTTATTTTTCATTTGGTATATTTGATCCAGACGTTGCTGTGTCGATATGATACTTTTGAATGATGTTTTTGCATAACGATAATCTGGATTTTGATGCGTCAACACCTACCACCAAAGAATTTTCTGGTACGAGATCCGATATCATACAGAGCTTTAACCTGAAGAGTCAAACAACATTCGTGAAGAGTGTAAGCGCCACCAACCTCAATAAGAAAGTGCGGTACCTTAGTAATCATATCAAAAACTTACCCCGGTGCGGAGCACAAGTCTAGTACTCGAAGTGGCTCGTTGTCGTTCGGACTCTGATGATGATTAAGCCCCGAAGAATCGTCCCGATCAAAAACATCAAACAACAATGCAGCTACGGCAGCCCCACTTGTAACGTCCATTCCATAAACACGGCCCGATTGAAAGGAAGATGCCTTATTCAGACAAAACTCCCCCGGGATCGCGAAGAATTCCAATTTGTGCTCTGGAGAGAATAGCCATGGAACCGATATCGGATATTTGCTGTCTGGGTGACTTGATCTAATGTCGGACTACATTCAGATGATTAGACGACAAGGAATGGAAGAGGGCAACGTAACTTGTCGACGCACCTGCAGAATAGTGAGTGATTCTTGTCGGTCAAATCTTGGATTGAGGCGTACATAGCGCATCGGCATCACCGTAGGCACAGTCAGAGTCGAAGAGGTGCTCTTGGATTGTGGTGACTGCGCTTGTTCTCGTTGTTCGGCCTCCATTCTTGTCTATCTATCGCGGTGATCGATGTTAAAAATAATGAGTCAATGCTGTAATTGAATTTGCAAGGAACATGGTTTTGCTCTCTCCGTGTGTTGTGATGCGTTCTAAACAAAACACAGATTTTTCCAGTCTCACATCCATGATGTCCGCGAATAAAAAGGACGTGATGGGACTGAGGCTGACTGAGGGTATTGAGATACCTTTATTTATCTTTTGTGTTCTTTCTCCAATTCCCTGTCAGTCAAATTTGTGTGTGCGTCACTCCGTGTCCATCATCGATCATCGTTTACCATGCAAACGTACGTAAGTAACAAGAAAAACGCCATAGTAATTATTTTTTACCACTGATTGTTGCAGGAAAAATTGACCTTGTGTAGCCTAGTACAAATACCTTTAAATACTAAGATATTGTTGTCCTATCTACCATCAACCTAGACAAATTGCATAACCACCATGGGATTGGCCACCCCGGAATTCATTCACAGTTGACTCCGTCCATGTACATTCACAGGAGGACCTAAAGGGCTTCATTGCTTAAGATACACCTATAGGGCATTTTCAGAACTTTAGGTCCTTCTATGAATTGCTTAAATTCTATATTTTCTATTCCCCCTTCCCCCCCTCACCATGAATAAACTATCACCAAACACTGCCATGATCAATAAATCATGGCTGCACCTAACTGACATTCTCTTGAATGATTACTGCAACAAATAGATATGCATTGAGTCGTGGTATAGAATAATGTGTTCCCAATTCCCCCATTTGTTGAGGGTATTCTCTTTTAAACGGTCAACTTTTGTGCGAGGTATTTCAAGGATGGTGGGGGGATTTAATGACCCAAAAGCAAACGGTGTTTATCATAAGGTCTTTAAATCAATCTGTCCTTATGATGGTTCGAGGCAAACAGTTCTCTACTTCTTTTGACATAAAGTTAGCCTTTTTTGCTAGCAAAAACGATTCATTGATAGTGCCAGATATAAAAAATTCAGACTACGAACAATTTGTACCACCTGTACTTGAGGTCAAAAATGTCTGCAACCAGCTGTAGTAGGAGTCAATGCAAGTTTTTTTGCAGTGAGCCAGACAGAAGGAAAATAGTCCAAACAGAGGAAGACACAGGTTTAAAAATAACGTAGGACTCTTGCCTGGCTTCGGTTAGTGGGCTTGCGCACCTCGTACGTGAAAGCACCCGTCTTTGGAAATAAGATAAAATTTTAAAGGTAAACAAACATCAAAACATCATGACTAAACATGTACCATAACATGAAAAATTAATTATTTACAGGTAATTTTGAATATGAATGTTGTAGAAGTACATGTCATGGCCAAAGGTGAAAAACTGTCTCACTGGAAAAGGAGGAGAAGGGGGAGAAGGAGGAGAAAGAGAAAGAGAAACATGGCTCAGTTTCCAATACAGCTAAGATTGCCAGCAGCTGCTTCATGAATTTTTGCAGCAAGCTAGACAGAAGAAAAATAATGGAAACAGAGGAAGTATAAGTTTAAATATACGGTGGCTTGTGAACAATTGGTTAGTGGATGCATGGACCTTGCACACAATCATTTTAGAAAATACCCACAGCCGGTGCAAGATTTGTTGAAGGGATCTTGACAGAACAAAACTCATTGAAACAGAGAAAGTATTAGTATTAAGTTAAATATCTGGTGGCTTGTCAACTACTGGTTAGTGGGCATGTGTGCCGCACATGCTTTGCGCGCACCTTAAATGTACACGCACCCGTTTTAGAAATAAAATACAAATTTCAAGGTAAACAAACATCAAAACATCATAACTGCACATATACGTCAAGCAGAAAATTTATTATTTACAGGTAATTATGCTTAAATAGATCGTCGACGTACCTATTATGGCAAAAGGCAAAAAAACTGAGTCACCAAAGAAGGAGAAGGAGAAGGAGAAAAGCAGCTCAGGTTCAAATACATATTTTGAAAAATCTTGATCATATTACATTACTACCAATTACGTGGTCAGTGGTGGAGACTATGAGAGCACCTTTGTCCATAGTCCCGTCCATAGCCCAACATACTGTTGTCACGTTCAAGGATAAAGTACGGTTACCCTGGTGGTAGCCTCAATCTGATGAGCGGGAATTGTTCGGGACATTATGGGTTATCCAACCGTTCATGGTCCTGATGCATAGGTTGCTTTTGCAGGTGTTGACCTAAGCCATTTTAATGTAGTTTGTATACTATGTAGTAAACAAGTAGATACAAGTTGTTGGGAACTGATTTTTTATGAGTTAAGTTATTTGGTACTAACAAGTAGCAACGAAGCAAATATGCTTCATTGCACAAAATGAAACTGTGTATGATTCTATCTGACTTGGTATGAATCCTCGGGTGATTAATTTTTATAGAGAAACTCTCACACTGCAAGCTTGTCAATTGAGAAGGTCTCACACTGCAGGCTTGTCAGTTGAGCAGTTGAACTCTCTCAACTGCTTCACTTGGATCATTGTTTCTCTGAACATACCTGAGGAGTATGTACCTTAAATATATTGTTTCTGAGAAACAAATATGTTAGGACTTTCACACTTTCCCCTGTCCAAAGCAAAGTGAAGAGGACCCTTAGATGTTCCAGGTGGAAGCTCCTTGGGTTTACTAGTTAAGGTAGCTAATTGGCCTATGTCACGTGTTGGTAGCCATCAAACAATGAAAGATTTTTACCCATGATTGTATTAGTTCCGACAGTAGAAGTAGCGACTTGAAGACAAAAGAATTTTTGTTGGGGCTTGGAACTTCATCATTCTATGATCAATTGGTTTAGCCTAACTCACTCTAACAAATGACTCATAGCTCATAGGTGTCCTCATATGTCGTAGAAAATGAGATAGGAATAAGTATGTCTTGGACTATGACTCATAGTTCATAGTCTCCACCACTGACCACTAGCAGCCTATGCAAGAGTTTTTCCAGCAAACAAGACAGAAGAAATATTGTTGAAACAGAGGAAGTATTAGGCTTAAAATACTGTGGTTTGTCTAACCTTTGTTAGTGGGTGCTAGTGCTTAGGGCATTCTGTTTGTTAATCTCATGCCAACATGCCCGTTTTAGAAAGAAGATATAATTCAACAAACATCAAAGAATCATGACTTTTTAAACATCCTGCTCCCTCCTTTAATGAGTGAGATATATGCAATAAAATACCTCCCACACATCTTATCAGTACACATGCTCAAGCCAAGATTGATTTTCTGGCTTGCTGCAAAGATTTTGCAGTTGCTACTGGTATTTTTTATGGAATTATTCCCATGTAGGTTTTTGTGCTCCAGAGAGTTGATGCAGTGTAACTGTAAATGAGCCCAAAAATGTTGAGATGTGTTCAAAAACTCATGGGCAAAGCTAAATATACGTGAAACACCACCATTGAGGGTCAGTGCAGATTTGATTGCTAGATATTTGTTAGTATGGCAGAACTTGGAGTAGAAGCAAGCACAAGTAAGTTCAAAATGACCCATTTCATACAAATTGTGTTGCACTCCCTATCAACAAAATGGAAATTCTAACACCATTAGAGCATTTTGATTTTGACGATGAACAGGAATTTTTCTCAGTCACAAATTTGATTTGGAGAAATTGGAAGAGAAATCTAATTGGTACAAACTCTATGCGCGGACTGTGGAGTGTGTATTGGAAAATTATTAAGTAGGGTATCTACCCCTGATGTGCATCATTAGTTTTTGCTCATGCGCTCCAACATAGTGTCCGCTCCATGTGCAGCTTGAAGTACCTCTAGTGACTCTTATAGTACTTTTGGTGTGGGCAGAACCATGGATGGATGTTTTTTATACAAGAAACCTGAATCTTCTCAATAGAATTGCACAATTCCAACAATCTAAATATATCATACGGGAGATAAAAGGAGACCCTATTACTTCTAGCCTCTCTTAAACTGTGACTCTTCCCTCTTGTGTCACAGAGTTTTTACTCACCTGCCAGGGCAGAATGGCCGTCCAGAGCTTGCTGTCCCCAAGTCCAAAGAAGTCCATCATTGAGGAGAATGGCTCCTTGGCTAACACCTCGTCCACACTTCCTCACCCAAGGGGGAAACAGACTACTCTTGTAAGGCTCTCAATGCCAGGGGGTGAAGCTTCAAATAGATACAAGAGAAATGCAATAAAAATATCTTACTATTCCAAATTTATTCAATATTTCAGTAATGGATGTCCTCCTTTTAAGAGTACTCGGTCAACAACAGCATCTGAGGGATGGCTGGTTTAACCTGAACATACACTGTACTCTTGCCTCAAAGGCATCTATCATAGTCCAGGGGTACTCAGGGACTAGTAGCTTCTTTAGTAGCTTCACTTTGACCCTACTTTCAGTGACTAGAGAGAGCTTAGTAACAAGGAACACATTGATTTTCATAAGAAACCCAGGTAGCTTTTCTGTGTGTGAAGGCTCTTTTTGTGTTAATTTACACATGGAGTTTTACATGAAAGTGTCATGATATTTAGGGGTGCAAGTGCTCAACTCCCCAAATTTTAACTCCCTCAATCCTTGTCAAACTTACACAACTTGTAGATATGGGTCTAATTAGAATGTACGACAAGTTTGAAGAAAAAAATGATAACAAGGACACTTATTTCTTCTATTAGCAGCAAAATTTTCCTTTGTTAGTGAGAATTACTAGCCGAGTAGAGCTTGGTCAACGTTTCAACATGTCAAAGCAATCTTAGACATGATCTAGCCTTCAGATATTACTTATATTTGTCTAAATATGTTGCCTTAAAAGTTTGGTTAGATTAACAACACTGAAACATTGCCATCTATTGCCATACAGACTATGGCAATTTTGTTAGCAATTTCAAGCAATTTCAAGCAATTTCAAGAAATTTCAAGCAATTCATGGGCAACTAACCCTTCTTGTCTAATGGTCCCAGACAAGGTTTGGCTATCAACAGTGGCATCAAAGGGTGTTATGAAGATTATTTGACATGGTAATGATTTTTGGATCTCAAGTCACTACCGTATAGCCCGGATTATAAGTGCACGTTTTTGTACAAAAGATACATTTAGGCGGCACTTAAGTATAATCCGGTGCAAGTAAGTGTTTTTAACATAGTGGGTATTGGTAACACCTTATAACTTTTACTTTATTGTACGGTACGGTATGGTTTCCTGCCAGATGTGACAAACGAACAAGAGCGATGCGATTCATCGGGCGGAGATGTGTTGTGTTTTTTGTTGTACCGGTGAAGCACGTGAGTTTTTCGGGTTTCAGACGTAACTCAGCAACCAGCTGGAGTTACTGGGAGCTCCACATAAGTGTGTGTTGCTCATGAGACGGAGAAATGTTTTATGTGTTTTCCATGAACTTAGCTAGGGTGGAACACATAAAAACAGAAAATGTACATGGAATTAGCTCCATGTGCACTTATACACCGGCGGCACTTATAAACCGGCTTACACGGTAAAAGGATAAACTACATGTCTCACTGAACACCACAAAAGCATCCTTGGACTGCTGTTTGTACCACATGGAGTGTCATTATTACCACATGGAGGGTCATTAAGTGAGGGATGACAAAAACATGGAAATGTGGAGTAATTTAACATTTAACATTTAACATTTCATGAATTATGATACTTATGCTAGAGAACAGCATAGATGCATGTCAAAATCCGATATTTGGAGAACTTTTTCTGCATCCTGAACTCCTGCATATGATCCCAACAAAGCCAGTGATAATGCACGTAAATACTTTACACTTTACTAATGCGTAAGTAATCACATGTAATTGTCTTAATGTCTACTTTGCTGTCCTACAGTTTGATTTCAATGCAAGCTATAGTTGTCTTTGGTGCGACAGTTTCTTATCACTTTGCTCATAGCTACAGGTGGGATACAATCAGTTACAGTTATTTACTTCTCATCTTTCATTGCTGTTGGCTGCCAGTTTCTCAGATACACAGCAGTTGACAGAGCCGATGCCACCTTATCAAACATGGTTTTTGTTTCAATCTCTTTCATTCCCCCAATTTAAGTCTTATAGTGTACATTAGTATACTTGCTATTTAGCACAGCCAGAAGTCATGGACATCTCTTTGATCCACTTGTTTGTAAACTTTGGAATACCACTAGTTCTGTCAATTATCATGGTCACCAGTGATGTGATGTTATTGATATCATTGGGAATTGTGCTAATTTGAGTTGGACTTGCATTGCTGTTCAGTGGCTCCATTGCTAGTTTCTATTGTAACAGCAACACTCTCCTTATGATTGGTACAAATGCCAATCTGAGCTTGGCAATCTGACGAAGTGCTGATTGTGATGTCTCAGATAACTTGCATTTTGGGGTTTTCATCAGTTTGATTTGCATTTGTACTTTTATTATCAGCACACTCATCCTCAATGTGTTCAGTTCTAGATTCTGGAAATACATTGATAGGTTCATTTTTCACACTAATAATTGAAGGTGCACTCAGACTCAATGTCTTGCATTTCAATTGAAATTTTCTTTTACCACTGTATTTATCACTGTCATTTGGTCAAATCCTATCAAACCACCTGTTCTTTTGCCAAAGAAAGAAAAGGTTCATACCCACAACTGCCATGTATAGTGAAAATGTCTTGCCAACTAGTGCATGCTCTTTGTTCCCTCTGAATGTCCAAATTTCTCAAAAAGCATTGTATATATTTCATTGTTCAGAACAGTTTGTTTTTGTAATGAGATCAACATGTTTGCACCATTGTGATCATTCTGGTTCTGTTTGTGTGCAAGGAACCAGTACCCTGACTAAAGATATCATTAATTGTGCTTGACAATGCCCCACAAGAGTAGCACTCAGGTCATCTGCATCACAATTTACAATATGTGAGATTTCATGAGCCAACATGAGGTATTACACAATATTGAGGAGTCATGCCAAATGGTGTCCTACAGACTAAAGATACAGTATCCAGCCAACTATGTTTGGATGCATGTCTGAAGTTTGGGACAACAGTGCTTGGAGCAGTGACAAGATATTGGTACTATTTCAATATTGGTACTATTTCACTCCTACATCAAGGTCTTTACAATGATCAATAGCATTCAAAAATGTGAAAGCAAGTGATCGTGTACACACAAAATGAAACTATCTCATCAAAATATCAAAGTCATAAATTAACTGAAAGGTAGCGATTCAAAAAGGTAAGCTTTGCAAGGCAAGCCTAGATTGAAATACTATACAAAATTGTGCATAAAATTATGATGAAATGTGGGACACTTCATGTCACAATTGGATGATGGCTACTTCAAAATAGAGGGCAGATAAGAATTCATCGATTCTGTGCCTGCCCCATTATACCTATTTTTGCACGTAAACACAACAATTAGGCTTAGGACATGGCCTCTGTCAATACAGGGCCATTCACAAAGCCTCAACATTTTCTTGAACACTTTACTCTGTCTTCTGGTCAATTGAGAGCTTGTTCAGGCTGTGTGGAGGTGGAACCTTGTTTAATGGGATAACAAAGCCAAAGAACTATCATGATTGTGTGACTATGTGACTGCTATGATTTCAAGATAATGATGGTTGTCAAATCATATAATCATTCCTGATTGTGCCATTTGTTGTCTTGTAATGACATCATGCTCCTGTGTACACAGACTCATCAGTGTAGTGGCTCACACTTCTGTAACCCTCCGGTAAACTAGTGTATGGGAGGGTTACCGGAGTCTACCGGGAGGTTACCGGAAATTTGAGACCAAAAGGAGCTTTTGGATTTATTTCTATGTACGATAGGAATTGGTGCTTTTTAACAGGAAAACAGACTTCTCAGTAAGTCTTAGAATTGATATCAATCTAATTAGTGGCCATAACTGCATTACCGAGGAGCTAAAAAAATGTTTACCGGTGGCATACCGGAAGTGCACGGGAGGGTAACTGGAAGTGTACTGGAAGGTTACCGGAGAGTACCGGAGGGTTACTGGAAGGTACAGGAGGGCTACCGCTAGGTTGCAAATTCCGGAGGAATTCCGGCAGAATTCCGCATTACTCCGGAATATTTACAATTTTGGGCCGTAACTTGATTACTGTGCGTTGAGGATTACTGTAAAAGTTGTGAAGTAATTAGATTTTTTTGTCACAATTTAGATTAAACTGTGACACGGAACCTTACAGTAACCTGCGGTAACCATCAAATAGGAATCCAGAACATAGTCTGTCCTTCTGTCCATTGTTGTGATGCATGGTTGGTTGTTGCTTGCCCTTCTTAACGCACTTGCTGCAGCTCTTCACTTACTGCCCCAACCCAAAGTCAACAACCATGGGAAAAATCCGCCCCTTCACAGGAAATCTTCCATATTTTGACAAATACCTGTCTAATAACCACGCGCCTGCCATCATCCTTTCACTGTTGTTACGACGGATTGACAGCTACAGTTTTTTCCGTGAGTTTATTTGCGTTGTTTTTATTATTCCCAACCAATTGATTGATTCCACTTGCCATTGCGCCGACACGGGAAATATCCATATCCATACCTCCACAATACCCATTCAATCACCACGCGACCGCCACAACCCTTTTGCTGTTGTGACGGTGGATCGACGGCTGTGGCTTTTTCAGTAAGTTTATTTGCTTTATTTTTAGTTTTCAGATATTATTTATCTAATTCCACTTGCCGCCGACCCAATGCAGTAGAACCTTCCTAACTCTAGCTTGTCCTGAACTCAAGCTCGCCCTGAAGTCATCTGTTGCCACCCCTGCCTTGCATCTATTGATCCACCCCATGTCATGAGTTCTTTTGTTTGTTGTGATCTTGTTAACTTTCCAATCTTACTAATTGAAAAATTACCCCCTGACATAGGCCAAGAATCAGCCATTTTTGTACCCTAGGGTACAAAACCTAAATAGAGCATGAATCAGCCTTTTTTGTACCCCTGGGTACAAAACCTAAATAGGAGCATTCTCAGGACCCCAAGTAGGAGAGTCCACCTCCCGACGGCATGGACTCCCCAACATGGAAGTTCAGAACCCCAAATAAGAGAACACACTTTTGGAAGATCTGAACATCTTTCAGAAGGGTATAGACATACCATATTGTGTAGAAGTCTACACAATGTTCGTTTGCATCGTTTGGACTGGAGTGCAGTTCCACTGCCTTTCCATCCTCACAATAGCACAAAATATAGCTCATAAAATCAATTCTTCGACACCTGTCGAAACTACCTATAATTTTCGCGTGATATTTTTTACGACGATTTTCGGCTCAGGTCACTATCTATAGATAACCGTGGTGCGACCTTCGCGCACGAAGCCATCGACATCCAACCCTTCCGACACGAGGTGCGCTAACAATTTTTTATCGCGGCGGCAATTTTAACTTTTCGCACCAGCGATACGTTTTTTTTGCACGATCGACGATTTACCCAAAATCGGCTACACGATCGACGAATTCCTACGGTTTCGCGATCTACGAGCTCTCCAAAATAATCCCGCGATCAGCGAGCATCAGCGATAAACTTCGAGCGATCGACTTCTGCGATCAGGGATTCCTACGAGTCGGATTAATTTCGTGATCGAGAATTCTCGCGAAATACCTTGGAGCAAGACTTTCAAGAAATAAAAGCCGACGAAGAAAAATTTAAAAATAAAAAAATAAAAAATTCTTTTCGAGCTAACCTCAACAGGGCACCCAAGACCTTCTTCAAGGCCTTGTTTTATAATACGCCCTTGGCGAGGCAATTAAGAGGATGTCGACCAGCAAATCAAGCCCAGAAGGACTCAAGCCACAGGAGTGTGAACGGAGTTCAGGGAGGTCCAAGCCACCCATTTCCTACATTCCCACTGCCATGGACACCCGAAGGTAATCAACAAAATCAAGGTCTCCAACAAAATGACCTTGTCTGTCACCGTCTTCGATGAGGGAAGTCCTGAACAGTTCCTCAACCATGTCCAGACCTCGATGGAAATAATTTCCCAGAGAGGCTTAGACACGGACTACGGGAAGCCTGTAAGGCAGATGCAAAGGCTGAGGCAAAACTGACTGCGGCCACTGCGGCCAAAGCCAAGTTCAAGGGACGGATGAAAATTCCCCGTCCTCCAGTCGTGGAACAAAGCAACTGCTGCTAAAATCCACACCAGTGAGGCCCTAGTGTCCGCTGGCCAAGCGATCTTCCTGCAGTACTCCACTCAATTGTCGGAGACTGCCCGTCGTCCTTGGACCACCATCGTTGGGGAGCAAATCAATTGCGAACCCTGGACCGATGTGTATGGGACAGAGCATCCCACAAAACGCCCGGCATCTTGGACCTCCTTTCAGGAATGTGTCCAGTTGCACCTGCAGACCGTCTTCAGGACGGATGCAGCAGAGCAAGAACGTTTCTACATCAGCAATGGGCTGAAGAAACCAAACAGGGTACCCACCAGGGACTTTGTGCAGAGGATCCAGCGCCTTAACGGGTATGTGGAACTCTTGCCGTGCCTGTTTTACTCTTCCAAGGCTGCAAAGTCTACGAAAGTATGCGGGCCATTTGATGATGCCGACTTGGCAAGCCACATCCTCAGGATGGTTCCTAGGAACTGGCAGGACCAATATGAGCTCAGTGGAGCTTTGGTACCACAGAGTGTCAGGGAACTTCTCAAAGTCCTTGAACGCATCGAGAAGGCCTACCCCACCGAGAAGGTTGGAGAAGGACCCAAGACCGTAGCCAAGGCTAACGACTCATCTAGGAAGAAGATGGTCTCTTTTAGTGACCGGATTCCGAAGAAACGTCGCACAGAGAAGTACTGTTCTCTCTGCAAGAAACATGGGGGTGCACATACCACCCACAACACTCGGATTGCCGGAAGTATGACTCAATGGGACCCCAAGTCAAGCTTCAAGGGGAGAAAACCAAATGGAAACTCTCGTGGACTAGAGAGACCTGCTCGAGGAGGAAGTAGCTATGCGCAGCTATCCGCTAAAATCGACAAACTTACCAAGTCCAACAAGAAAATGAAACGCTATCGGAAAAAGAAGCGTAAGCATCACGAAATGAGCGACAGTGATGATTCAGACTCATCTTGAGATGATGGGTTGGGGAGTACTAAGAAATTGTGTAGTAAAATCGATTGTAATGAAATGATTAACACTTATCTTAGTCCGATTAAGACTTCCCCACGTGCCAACATAACATTTTCTGGTTCAAACAAGACATGTTCGAACCTGGCAGAAGACCTAGGAAATCTTCCAGTCAACCTTACACAGAGTGAAACAATAACCGAATTGTCGGACCCGAACTGTCGGGTGACCTTTTCAATAGTGTGAACCCCCTTGACAGGTAAAGAAGGGCAGGTCACTACTGTAGTAGCACAAGCACGCTATAAAGCGACTGAAAATCCAGCCCGTAAGAATATCGAACACTCTACAGGGCGTCGTACCAGTAACACAGTCATCAGGATCCTACTAGACAGTGGATCTGATGGTGATCTCCTGTTCCATGCAAAGGAACGGAGAAACGCTTTCCCTACTTGACTAGGCAGGTGCCAAAGTCTTGGCGCACGTCGAATGGGAGCTTCCTAACCAAAGGAAGGAGCGAAGTCAACTTAAAGTTCTTTGAGTATTCAAACAGTAAGGAGTACACAGTGACTCCTGACGTAGTAGAGTATGATAAGAAAAAGATGGCTAAGCCAGCGTTCGACCTCATTCTTGGATGTCAAACCATGAAAGAGCTCGGAATTGTTCTAGATTTTCGAACAAAAGAAATAACCATTGATCACATCATTTTGCCAATGAGAGACATCAATAGTCTGACCTCATCAAACTTGGATAAAGCCTGGGCTGTTAACAACAGCATGGCAAATGAACCGCAAAGTACGCAGGAAGCGACACAGCGGGTAGTTAAAATCCTAGATGCAAATTATAAAAGGCAGACCTCCAATCAATTGTTAGCACCAATTGTACTCACCTAAGTCTCCAAGACCAAAACTCGTTGCTGGAGTTACTCACAGAATTTGAGGAACTTTTGACGGAACACTAGGTGATTGGAACACAGAGCCTGTGTCCTTCGAACTTAAGGAGGGCGCAAAGCCATATCATGGCAAGGCATACCCAGTACCAAAATCTCGCAAAGAAACAACTATCAAAGAACTGAATAGATTATGCGAACTGGGAGTGGTAGAGTTTCAGCCCGAATCGGAATGGGCGTCACCATCATTTATCACTGGAAAACAAGACGGAACTGTATGCTTTCTCACTGATTTTAGAGAAGTAAATAAAGCGACTAGTCCGAAAGCCGTTTCCATTACCCAAAATCAGTACAGTCCTGCAAGAGCTAGAAGGATTTACCTATGCTACAACCCTAGATTTAAACATGGGTTATTATACCATTAGACTGGATCGATTCATCCAAAATATGTACCCTCATTTTCCCATGGGGCAAGTATTCTTACCTCCGTTTGCCAATGGGCATCGCAGAGTTCACCAGACATCTTTCAAGCAAAAATGTCAACACTAATGGGAGCCTTAGAGTTCGTGCGAGCTTACCTTGATGATTTGTTATGCATCACAAAGGCAAACCTGGAAGACCACCTTGACAAATTGAAAATGGTGCTTACCAGGCTACGCGAGGCGGGCTTGCGAATCAACGCCCGAAAGTCGTCATTCTGCACCTTTGAAACAGAATATCTAGGTTATACCCTCACACGAACAGGGATTAAACCACAGCAGAAAAAGGTACAAGCGATTCTCGCGATTTCATCGCCGAAAAATGTCAAAGACCTCCGTAAGTTCCTGGGCATGGTCCAGTACTATAGAGATCTTTGGGCAAGACGCAGCGAAGTGCTTGCCCCACTCACCTCACTGGTAGGAGAGTGCGGTCACACCAAGGTCACCAGAGCCAACAAGACGAAAAAACGTCCATGGTACTGGGACACGGTGCATCAAAAGCATTCGATGACGTTAAGACTTCAATTGCCAAGGATGTAGTCTTAGCCTATCCCGATTATTCAATGGAATTTGAGATATATACTGATGCCTCGTCTAAACAACTAGGATCAGTTATCACCCAGGGTAATAGGCCCCTTGCGTTCTTCAGCAGGAAGCTGTCGACAACGCAACAGAAGTACAGCGTGACCGAACTAGAACTACTGGCCATAGTGGAAACACTCAAGGAGTTCAAAGGCATGTTGTGGGGACAAAGATTAAAAGTCTACACAGACCATAAAAATCTAATCCAAGACGCCCTCGGATTAACCTCTGACCGTGTCTACCGATGGAGATTGCTCCTCGAGGAGTTTGGCCCCGAAATTGTTTACATTAAAGGCATACATAACACTGTTGCCGACGCCATCTCTCGCTTAGACATTGGACCAATGCCAAGTGAGCACGAGAACTGGATGGCGTTCACCAAATGCTGGTGTCATTACACCATGCAAGAAGAGAGTGCGATAGACACCTCTGCATACCAAGAGGAAATGAATCTGGTATTTGCAAACCGCAGCGAAGAAGATGTAATCTACCCGTTAACAGTACGAGAGATTGCAGAAGCACAAAAGCTTGATGCCAGCTTGAAGGCGTTGAAAGACCAGTACTCGACACAATTGGTCGAAAGTACACATCTCCTATGTAAGGAAGGAAAAATGGTCATTCCAAAGATCTTCAACACCGTGCAGTTAGTTGGTACCACCACTATCTACAGCACCCTGGACACACTAGACTCGAAGAAACCCTTCGTGCTGCGATGTACTGGAAAGGTATGCGAAATACCGTCCGTAAATATGTCAAAAACTGTCATGCATGCCAAGTCAACAAGAGGCATAAGCATAAGTGCGGGAAACTCCCTACTAAATTCGCCATCACAAACCCTTGGGATGTACTATGTGTGGACCTTATTGGCCCGTATACAATCAAAGGTAAAGATGGGACAGTAATTGATTTCATGTGTCTGACTATGATTGACCCAGCTTCTAGCTGGTTTGAAATAGTTGAACTACCGGTAATCACTGAGGCGATTATTCCCCTGGATACAAAAGGCGGAAGGGTAAAAGACCCATGAGGAACCTAAGTTAGCATACTTTGATAAGTCATCAGCAATGATCAGCAACTTAGTGAACAAGACCTGGTTTAGTAGGTATCCACGTTGTCAATACATAATTTATGACAATGGAAGCGAATTCAAACTTCACTTCAAAGCCCTATGTGACTCATATGGGATCACGAGTAAGCCTACCAGTGTCAAGAATCCACAAGCGAATGCAATTCTAGAACGAGTGCATCAGGTGATATCATCTATGCTCCGAACAGCTGAAATAGACATGGCCCCTTCAGTAGAGACAAGCGATATAGACAAGTTCGTGACGAGCGTCGCTTGGGCCATTCGCTCAACATACCACACAGTACTAAAAGCCTCCCCAGGTGCAGCCATCTTTGGGACGGGACATGTTGTTCGACATCCCCTTCCTGGCCGACTGGAATAAAATTGGAGAATATAGGCAACACCAAACAGACCAAAACACAGAACAAGAAAATAGCTCACGTCGTGATTGGGACTACAAAGTTGGTGATCAAGTACTTCTTAGAAAAGATGGTATACTCGCAAAGGTGAAAGTAGATATGAAAGTGATCCTTGGACTATCACATCAGTTCATACAAATGGCACCATCAGGATTCAACGCGGAACCAAATCAGAAAGACTGAATATACAAAGAGTTACACCTTTTTTAACAACCAAACTTAAAACCGTATTAAATGTCAGTTTCAAGACGACAACAACGGTCTCTCCCTCTTCAAACAACACTTACTCGTTACACATGTTTAACAAACTCTTTAGTTCGTTATTGTTACTCTCATGAGAACCCATTTTTTTCACCTAAAAACACTTAGGTTTTTTGGTTCCTTTTTTACCTGATACTCCATTCGTGGGGGTGAGTGACATAGGCCAAGAATCAGCCATTTTTGTACCCTAGGGTACAAAACCTAAATAGAGCATGAATCAGCCTTTTTTGTACCCCTGGGTACAAAACCTAAATAGGAGCATTCTCAGGACCCCAAGTAGGAGAGTCCACCTCCCGACGGCATGGACTCCCCAACATGGAAGTTCAGAACCCCAAATAAGAGAACACACTTTTGGAAGATCTGAACATCTTTCAGAAGGGTATAGACATACCATATTGTGTAGAAGTCTACACAATGTTCGTTTGCATCGTTTGGACTGGAGTGCAGTTCCACTGCCTTTCCATCCTCACAATAGCACAAAATATAGCTCATAAAAATCAATTCTTCGACACCTGTCGAAACTACCTATAATTTTCGCGTGATATTTTTTACGACGATTTTCGGCTCAGGTCACCCCCATCCACATCAAATTTTGACCCGGATCTCATTCACCGCAATTCCAACAAGTCATTGCCTTGGCCCGCTCCTGCCCATTGACCATGAAAATCTAATTACCAGCCCTGTGTTGTGAGTCCTCGTGTTTTTTTCTGTGCTAATACTGTTTCTCCAACGTTGCCTATTGAAAAATCCTCGCTCCATCCACTTCAAAATTTCGACCCCTAGCTCATTGGCAGCCAACCTAACAACTCATCGCCTTTGCCCGCCCCTGCCCATTGACTACGCCAATCTATTGACCTGCCCCGGCCCGTGAGTCCTTTCTATTTTGTGATAATATTGTTTCTCCAACTTTGATGATTGAGAAATCCTCACCCCATTCACCTTGCAATTTTGACTCCTAGCTCAATGGCAGCCAATCCATCAAGTCATTGCCTTGGCCTGCCTCTGCCTTAGGACCACACGGATCTATTGACCCGCCCCTTGCCGTGAGTCTGTTCATTTTTCTTCCGAAATTGTAATAACCTCATTTGCAGCTAAATTTTTGTTCCGATTGAAAAGAAACACTCCCTGGCTTTACCTTTCCATAAGGGTATAGCTGCAGCCCTTGTGCTACACCACCCCTTCATGCCCCTTACACCCTCCTATTGTCACAGATTCATGGCATGAACAAAAGAGGTGAGTTTGCGGGTTATCTTTATGAAGCAACTTGTTTTCTCACATACTTCTTTCATTTTTATTCTACCCATTCCCTCAGGTTCTTGCAATGTGGTAGAGGAGAAGTCATTCGCCTTTTCCCCATAAGGTTTCTTCCTGTGGGTGGGGTGTTTCAACACTATTTAACTAATTGTTTTATGTAATTGAACTTGTTACTCAATACTAGTACAATATAGATAACAGTCTTTGTATAACACTACTGCAGGAATATAACACTACCCTTACTGTAGCACCACAGAACAATACTGCAGAATTACAGTACAATAGTGTACCATACAGTACTTTGTGAATTAGCCTTAGTAAAAAGAATTGAGCAGTAACAACAGTAATGTAATTTTTCTTCATAATTTAACAGTAATATTACTGTCGATCTGGATGGTAGGAGTATATATACTCCTACCGTAACGGTACCCAAAAAGTTGCATTGTGACACAGTAATTTCATCGGAACCTACAGAAATTACTGCAGTAATTACGATTGGTTACTGGTTACTGTGTTTTTGGGACAGTAACCAAAATTGGAATTTGCAACCTAGGGCTACCGGAGGATACAGGAGGGCTACCGGGTCTTATACTGTTGGACTACAGTATAATAGCAGAGTATGCGCAATTTATCTCAACTAATAAAATTAAACATACTACATCACAATATTTTAGGGGCCCGCCCAACTCATCACCCACCCAAATGACATGACAAACATGCAAAAATTTCAGCTCCAAGCTGAAAAATGATACTGTGGACCATACACCAAGGTAGAAGAAAATTAATTATTTAATTGAAACTAAGCTGAAATGAAAACAATTGTAAAATAGTTTGGTTTCATCATAACTCACCTTAAATATTTACATGACGCTGCCGATTGTTGTTAGCAACACGGCGGTGCAAAGCGAAATCCCAAACTCAGTCTGTGGACTGAGTTTCGGCTGTTCCAGTGCCTGGCCTGAAAATAAATTAATTGAAAAGTAGATGTTGTCAAAACAAGTGTAAAAATAATCGTATTCATCATTACTCACCTCTCTTAATATACCTGTTGCTGCCAATTGTTGTTGACAACACGGCGGTGCAAAGCGAAATCCCAAACTCAGTCTGTAGACTGAGTTTCGGCGATTTCGCCGGTAGGCCTGTAACCAATTAATTGGAAAAAAATTGACGTGTGGTGAGTATAATACTGCCAAAAAAGACGTGTTCATTACAACTCACCCTCAAAATATACCCGCCGCTGCCAATTGTTGTTGGCAACACGGCGGTGCAAGGCGGGAGGGTTAACACAGTCTGTGGACTGAGTTTCGGCGATTAGCCGGTAGGCCTGTAACTATTTAATTGGGAAAAAATTGACATGCGGTGAGTATAATACTGCCAAAAAAGACGTGTTCATTACAACTCACCCTCAAAATATACCCGCCGCTGCTAATTGGCGGTGCAAGGCGGGAGGGTTAACTCAGTCTGTGGACTGAGTTTCGGAGATTTTGTCGGTAGACCTGTAACAATTTGATTGGAAAAAATTGACATGTGGTGAGTATAATACTGCCAAAAAAGACGAGTTCATTACAACTCACCCTCAAAATATTCCCACTGCTGCCAATTGTCGTTGGCAACATGGTGGTGCAAGGCGGGAGGGTTAACTCAATCTGTGGACTGAGTTTCGGCGATCTTGCTGGTAGGCCTGTAACTATTTAATTGAAAAAAATTGACATGTGGTGAGTATAATACTGCCAAAAAAGACGAGTTCATTACAACTCACCCTCAAAATATACCCACTGCTGCCAATTGTTGTTGGCAACATGGTGGTGCAAGGCGGGAGGGTTAACTCAATCTGTGGACTGAGTTTCGGCGATCTTGCTGGTAGGCCTGTAACTATTTAATTGGAAAAAAATGACATGTGGTGAGTATAATACTGCCAAAAAAGACAAGTTCATTACAACTCACCCTCAAAATATACCCACCGCTGCAATTGTTGTTGGCAACACTGTGGTGCAAGGCGGGAGGGTTAACTCAATCTGTGGACTGAGTGTCGGCCGTTCCCATGATGGGCTGGTGGGGTATCAATGTAATTGAAAAAGATATATGTGATGTGAAAGCAGTGAAAGGGCACACTGCTACAGTTGCTTCTGGGTCAAGCACCGGTGTTGTAGTATGGTATGTACTATAACTATATCATACATACTGTATACTGTAGGAATATGTTGCGCAAGAATGAGGTGCAGTGATACAAAGGAATAAGTAACAGTCATGTAGACACACTTCACCAATTTTCAGCCCATGTGTTATTCTTGTGTGTTCTCATTTTTTGGTGCAGTCACTTCTGATAGTACCATATTGTACGTACCATATACAGTAAATGGCATACTTGATTTGAAAATATAAATAGGCCCAATAAGCACTCACCAAATAAAATCATAGATCAAGCCTAGAATTGAAATCAAAACTGGACCCAACAGGTGATCTTGCTGTTTGTAATTCGCGATTTGCAAAATGTGAGTCATGAAACACACAACCACTCCGAAGATTTTTTTCTTCAAAGCTTAGCGTGATAAATTTATCTGTGGCTTAAACAATACAAAAAAAACGGTAACCCTCCCGCACACTCTTGAAATTCCGGTAACCTCCCTGTACACTCTGACATCTGACATTTTGAGAGTGTACCGGAAGGCTACCGGTGTTTTTCATTTGCAGTGGAGGGGATTAATGGCTAAGTGGAGACATGGTCAATTCAGTAGAGGAGAACTGTCCTTGCCACTCCAACCAAGAAAACAACAGAGCAAAGTGATATTGTAGCACACCAAAGCCCCCCCCTCCACCATCACTCCCAATATGAAAAGGAGGCAAAACGGTCATCAAACATCAGGATCTGGAGAATAACAAACTGTTAACATTCCATGTGGGACTGATTGAGTAGCGGCGGACTGGAAGAGTAAGTTCTCACAGAGAACAACAATTGTTTGGACCTAGATGTTGATGAATGAGCCTGGCTGAGGCAGAAAATGTCAGAGTAAAGAGAACTCATTATGTCCACAAGGGGGCTGAGAGAATGAACTACTTGTTGAATTTGAAAACCCAACATTTTAACGAATGGAATCCTGACAAAAGGATCCCACCTCCAAACATCAGCTCATCCCAAATAGAGGAAAGAAAGGACAAAATGAACAATTTAAGCCTTCATTGTGAGACTTAGAGTAGGGATAATAAAATGGAGACAACACCTAGTATAATTTGATGAGAATGATGAGCTGCTAAGAAATTTTGAACAAGTGGTTTGAGCAGAAGGAAGCCGAGGAGAAAGCTCAGCCCCAATGAGTGATGGAGCTACTGATGGAGTGATTACAGATGGCCTATTCTAAGTCCCAGTTGGAGAGCAACTATTCACATTTATCAAACTGGGAGGTGACATAGAAGGGCAATGCTAAGTTGACGCCTCCCAATACTGGCACCAGGTCCTGCCAAGAGTCAAGTTGAAGGCAACAAAGACGGAGTAGCTGTGGATGATGCCATGGCCAGATCAAATTAAGATGCAGGTAGGGAGGGTCACAATGTATACATAGATTACCAAGACATGGCAGTTTTGGATACCAAGAAGGCAAAGGTCAACAAAGGGGGAAAGTAGGGAAAATGAGATCACAAGTCCAAAAGAAAGTGTAGACCTAGAAAGAGCATGCACAGGCAACTGTGCCAAAAATTGGTCAACTTCAACCAATTATCTACGCTATCAACTATTTATCAACAGGATTGAAAAAGTTGATAGTATCAACTACATAGTCTATAGTGGCTACTTGTGTCAACATAAATGTTGATAGCAGCGGGAAAAGTATCATTTTTTCATTGATACTGTAGCCTGGGTAAGTTGATATTATCAACCCCTGGTCTCAATCAACTATCAACTAAATGGCAAGCACCACCGAAGGTTATTGTACCAACAGTCAACCAAATATCAACCTCTTCATAACTTGTTGATATTATCAAGTTTGAGGTTGAGATGTCAACAAGGATAAAAAGCAACAGTTGTTAATACCAACCAATGTCAACCAATACAGTTGATAGAATGTCAAAATATCAGCTCTAGCTGGTTGACAGGCGAGAAACCACAATCAACTAAAAAATTATTGACCAACTACCGGCCAATCACCTAAAATGGGCAAAGTTGCATGTCTTGCTGGTTGATTTGGAGGCCAAAGGGGAAAGGGCAAGGAGAAGAGAAAGCAGTTGCAAGAGACAGCACATACTCATCATAATATTTATACTACTGTTGGAAAGTCCCCTATGTACATTTCTATTCATTGCTGATGGTACTGCAAGCATCACCAGCCGGTGCATCCTGATATCTTCTTGTTAGGACAGTTGCATTAAGAGATCATATTGGGATTCATTGTCATTTCTAGTTGTTTTGATAAAATACTTTGATTGGTGATATGAATAAAAAGTGGTAAAAGTATCATATTTCTTTCACAGAGCACCATGATTGGGATTGGACACTATTGCTGCTGCAGCCAAGACTAACTTCTTGAACTGTTCCAAATCCAATTTCTGCTGGCATTATTGAACAAAAAATGATTGGAATTGAGGAAAGGTAAAAAGGTGCTTTAAAAATGAGAAGATCTGATTTTTGTCAGATCTTTCAACAAGCTGACTCTAACCATCAGTGCTAAATGTTTGCAGGGTTAGCACAAGCATAAAAGTTGATGTTTTGGGTAATGCCACTGACTTTACTGCTTGTGTTGGTAATACACCTGCAAGAGACTTGAAATGAAGCTCCAGACCTCAATCTTCATGGTGTTGTTATATTCAGTATGTTATCAGCAACTCCAACAGCTCCAGGCTGAGTTTCCAAATAGCAGTGGCAGACTTATGGACCACATCATCAAGGAAAGATTAAAACTCAGGTTGGTTATTGCCAATAAGCTTCAGACTGCACTATATGCCATGAGGGAGTCCAGAAATGCTTGCTTGATGAACTTTTGAATACTAGATTCCTCATCATTTCCATCTCATAGTACACATCATAGTCATAGGTCTTGATAACAGCAAAATTCAAACTATTGGACACATCTGTGAAAGATCCCTTTCCCCTAGCAAAATATCAGGTACCATGGCCTCAAAGGAACCAATTGTTGCATATCTGGCAGAAGACTGATTTGACTTCAATGTGATGCCAGCTAACATTTATATCTTGTCATGGGACCTTGATAAGTAAGTTTTGGCTGCCAGAAGGTGGAAAGGATTATGAATGAGGTCAAAAACAGGAATGGTCATGTTACATTTTGCTGAAAATAGAATACGGTTCGGGTCAATGTATGGTAAGATTTCCCAATATCACAAGTCTTAACCCTTGAGGGACTGCTTAATCACATTGTGTTGTCCATGTGCCTGCATACAGAGAGTCTGATATTTTTCAGCTGACTAGGAAGCCAACTGAGATGCCTTCACCTAGTACACAGTAACATCAACCAAAGTGCACAATTTTTCAACTCTTTGCAGAGGGAAGCACTCATCAATTCCATAGCAGGAATATTAAATTAATGACAGTTGAGATGACCCAAGCACCTATTACAGTGAAGGAGTTTACCATGTTTAGGGCAGTGGACAGAGCACTTAGTGTGGTGGTGGAGGTCTTAGTTAATACTGTTGGAGTATCTTGAAAGGGTCACATCCACCTGTTGAAACAAAGTGTGGTGAGCCTTGAGAGTTTCATGGAACCCTAGTGGTACGACCTTGAGCTTAATGTCAAAAAGGTAGACAGCCTCTATGGTTTATGTCACTGTTGACTGAGCCTTGGCAGCCATTACATGGGCAAACAAAGCATTGGTGGATTAAGACTCAGTTTCTTGTATACTCTAGAAACAGGAGGTTGGTAGGCTATTTTGGAAAGGAAGACACTTGTTTTGTGTACCGAGTTATACTGGTTATACAAGACATTCCTGGCTGAGTAGTGACTACGAAACATAATTTCAAGCGTAAGTGATAGCGGAGAGAGGAGTAAGAGTGATTCACTAACATTTTCTTTATGCTATGTGTCTATAGTGTCAAAGTATGGTGTTACTCTCCCAATGTTTAATCTTTCTGATTTTGTTCTGCGTTGAACCCTGATTGTACCATTCTTATGGACTGCTGATATAGTCCAAGGATTGTTATGGTATTTACTTTCTGATTTGCGAAGTATACCTTCATTGCAACAAAGTACTCTATCACTAATTTTATAATCCCAATCAATGCGAGACTTGTTTTCATGTTCGGTGTTGCGATCGGTTTGCCGTTGCCTATGATCTCCTATTTTGTTCCAGTCAGCTAGGAAGGGAATGTCAAACAGCATGTCCCTGCCAAATATTGCTGTGCCTGGAGAGGCTTTGAGTACCATGTGGTATGTGGAGCAAACGGCCCATGCAGCATCTATGAGGAAGTCTGCTATGTCACTAGGAGCCACTGTATTTGCCATGTCTAATTCAGGGGTAGGGAGCATTGTCATGATTACTTGGTGCATCCATTCTAGTATTGCATTCGCTTGGGGGTTCTTGATGCTGGTTGCCTTATGCTTGATACCGTGTGAATCACATAGGGTTTTGAAATTGAGCCTGAACTCGCTTCCATTGTCGTAAGTGATTACTTGACAACGCGGGTAACGGCTAAACCAGATCTTGTTTACTAAAGAGCCAACTTGTGCTGATGATCTATCAAAGTAAGCTTCTTTGGGTATATTATGTGTGTTAGTACCCTTGTGGCCCTTTGTACCCGTGTGAGCAACAGAATTCAATTCAGTTACCAGTAGTTCCACAATCTCGAACCAACTGGTAACTGGATCTATCATTTGCCCTTGAGAATGTATGGTCCTATTAGGTCCACACATAGTACCTCCCAGGGGTTTGATACAACCAATTTTGTAGATAATTTACCATACTTGCGTTGGCGTCATTTGTTGACTTGGCATTTATGACAATTTTTCACAAAGGGGCGGATGGAACATTGCAATCCTTTCCAATACATTGCAGCGCGAAGAGTCTCTTCAAGACGGGTTGTCCCTGGATGCTGCAGGTAGTGATGGTACCACTGTACTGCTCACTGCTGGAGTTCTTGTGGGATGATAAGTTTGCCATCTTTGCACAGAACTTGAACATTTTCCACCAGCTGAGGTTTGCATGCCTCCAGCAGGCTGAGTTTGTCCAGCGTTTTATCCATTTGTTGAGCTTTGGCAATCTCCCTAACTGTCAAGGGATACCTTGCACTATCTTCGCTGCAGTTAGCAAACACAAAGTTCATGAGGTCTGAGTGTTTGACCAGGGATGGGTCCTCTTCTGCTTGCATAGTGTAATAACACCAGCATTTTGTGAAGGTCATCCAGTTTTCCTTGACGTCCTTTGTTGGACCAAAGTCAAGGCGTGAAATCGCCTCCGCAACTGTGTTGTGGATTCCTTTGATGTGCACGATTTCAGGACCATATTCCTCTAGGAATAAATTGATAATACAGGTAAATCCCGTATCTACCCAGTAAGCAGGTACAGCCTACATGGCCACCAAGACCACTCATTTTACGCACAGATACAACGCACAAAGACTAGCACTCATAAAATAGCAAAACCAGTTTACTATGAGTATCTAGCTTGATGCCCTGCATCTGTAGTTTTGCAATCTCCGTAAAAGCATCGTATCACCACCATGGCCGATGCATGTTTCACCGCTCGCGCCACCACAAGGGATCATGTGAAGGCCGCAATCACAAAACTTGTGCTCCTACGCAACTCCAGCAACCAGTACACCCATGACGCCATCACGACTTTCTTCACGGGGGTCCGTCGCGTGCTCAAAAGCACCTACAACCCGGGCAACCCCGACAATGGCATGGAAAAGCTGCTCATCAGCAGCACGGCTAACCCACTGTCGCTCCTCTCTTGAATCCAGTCCACCGAAGCCGCCACGATCACGTCTGTCCTCGACAAAGTGCGCGCCATCGCAGATGCGCAATCCGCCGCCCAGCTCCGGGTACTCCCTACCATCACCGCCCGCGCCGATGCCCAAGACGAAGCTGACCGCATCAACATGGTCAATCAAGCCATCATTGGAACGAAGGAAGGGGCAACGGAAGCCATCACTGAAAAGGTTGGCTCCGACATCACCGACACCGTTCTCCGCACGGCCGACGGCACCGACTACTGGAGCACTGACGACTACGAGCTCCACGACCTCATCAACGCCGCCATTCAAGGCGCCGACCGTCCCAACACAAGCAATGTCCTCGAACAACTCGCCGCCATTCTCTCCTTCCGCTTTGACTTCCAAAAAAAGGTCATCACGAACGTCGAGCTCCTCCGAGCCAAAATCTCGCGAATGCACTCGTACGGCATCATCGTCGATGACACCCAACTCGCTCTTGTACTCCTTGCCAACATCGAGCTTGCCACCAGCAAAGCGTGGGGCCAGGAGTTTCGTCCAGCTCTCCAAACCATCTGCCAAGCCTACGCATAAAACCATGCGCACACCAACGACAGCATCACTGTCATACTCTGTGAACTCACAGGGGCGGACGGCGTCTGCAAACTCAACGAAGCTCCTTCACAATCCATCGGTTCCGCCAACGCCATCACCGACCAAAACTCCTACCTGACATCCTTGCTCCATCAACAGCCCATCGACGACACAGATGGTGCTGCCTACGCCGCCCAGTTGGACAGTGAATCCTCGGTGGGTAAGTCTCGCAACAGCACACGCAACAACTCCCAGCACACAACAACACACCATGAACCTCGTCAGGGCCGAGACCGAGCACGTTCGAGATCCCAGCAGCATGGCTCCCACAAAGACAATCCCTGCAAGCATTGCCAGCGCTTTCGCCGTCACCGCCAACATCCCAACATTCCCGAGAAAGACTGCTTCTGGAACACAAAATTCAAAGGTTTTAGCCAGGAATGGGTTTACAAGGAGATGGGCATCACCTACAAGCCCCGAATCCAATTCTCCTCTGCACTTGGTGGGTATCCAGATTCCAGTGGGTCAGACAGCGGGGGCGATTGACGGGAGGGGTCGGCGACTTCAGAAGCGTGGATAAAAATACTTCCTAAAGGTAAAGGTCAAACTATTCATCCTAATAGTTGTACTTCCAAACCAAGATTTTATGTTGCGATCAGCAACGCTTACTCCACTCTTCCGCAGTACGCTGCAGACCCACCAGTCCCTTCAACCCCCACTCACAGTTTCTCTCTACCCTCACCAGTCCCCATTCCCAGCACATTCAAACTCAAGACCATTCAACGCCTCCAAGCCCGGCGACAGAAAAGGGAGCAGACCGCGGCCGACCACAAGCTCCTCGACCACCACATCACTTGGGCAGAGGACAAACGCACTGCCGCCGCTAAAGCCAACCTCCTACACCCACATCGACAAGCTATTGACAGTGCCCATACATGCACCCAAAAACCCGCGGTTACCCTCCTTCAAGCAACCAAGAACGCAGGATACGCACTGGCAGCCAAGATCAGGCGATCCCTTCTCACCTGTTTACCCTCTGCTAACCACGTCACCTTCCACGCACAAGCACACGTGCGTTACTTCAATCCCGACAACAGCTTGCCAATGATCACCTACGACTCCGGCGCCGATGGCCATTACCTCAGCGAAGCTGATCGCTGCTCCGCCAGACTCCCCATTCTACGACCCTCCACCAAACGCGTTGGTTTTGCCAATGGCAGCACCAGCATTGGTAAACATGCCACCACTCTATCATTCCCACTTCTTTCCCACACAGCTGCCGCCACTGATTCCTTCGACAACTTCAATACTTCCCTCATGAGCGTAGGAAAAACGGCCAACGACGGCACCATCTCCATCTTCACCAAAGATGGGGTCACCATCCACAAAGAACAGGACGTGCTCATCACCTGCCACGGCAAGCCGCTCCTCATTGGGGTTCGCGACGAACATGGCCGCTACTGCATACCGCTCGTCCAGCACCATGGCCAATGGCTACCCAGAATCCCCTTAAAAAGCACGCATGGTCTTCCGCCAAGCACACAGTGTTTATGACCTGCCTTCCACAGAACAAGCCATCAAGTGGATGCACGCCGTATGTGGCTACGCGGTGAAATCCACTTGGCTCAAGGCTGTCCAAGCCAGCAACTTTATCGGCTGGCCACTCCTCACTGCCAAGAATGTCCACAAGTATTACCCTGACTCTGCCGAAACAACCCAGGGGCACCTCAACCAGACGCGCAAGAACGTCCGCTCTACCAAACCAAAAGCGTCACCCTTCGAAGAAATACACTCCAACCAGCTCCGCGGCCGCAAAGTCCACGATATCTACACCATGACCTACCAGGTGCGCGACACCATCTTCACTGACCAAACGGGCCAATTCCCCGTGCGATCACAGTCAGGCAACAAGTACATCATGGTGATGGTAGAAATCGACAACAGCGCCATCCTTGTTGAACCCATCAAGAACCGCACCGATGCTGAGCTCACCCGCACCTATTCTGCTCTCATGCTCCGACTACGACACGCCGGTATCATGCCACGCAAGCATGTACTAGACAACGAAATCTCCACAGCTATGAAAGACCTCATCCAGGACACCTACAAAATGTCACTCGAACTGGTTCCACCCGGCTGCCACTGCTGCAACGCCACCAAGGTGGCCATCCGCAACTTCAAGTCACACTTTCTCAGCGTCCTGGCAGGGGTTGCTGATGATTTCCCTCTCAAGCATTGGGACAAACTCCTACCGCAAACCGAAATCACTCTCAACTTACTTCGCCAATCCAATGTCACCCCGACCGTCTCGGCCTATGCGCATCTAAACGGCCCCTTCGATTACAACAAAATGCTGCTAGCGCCCATGGGGTGTAATGCCCAAATTCATGAAAAACCGACTCACGCGGGACATGGGCTTTCCACTCCGTCGATGGTGGTACGTCAGTACTTCCCCCAAACACTACCGCACGCACCGCTGCCACATCAAGTCCACCAACAGTGGTCGCCTCAGTGACACAGTCCACTTTCACCACAAACACATCACCAACCCCACCCTCACCCCTGCGGATAAACTCATGGCTGCCATTGCCGACTGATCCCAAGCTCTCCTCACGCATGCGCCTACCAAAGGCACCAGCAACTTATGCCAGCTCCAGGAGCTCCTCCAGCAAACATCCACCCAGCTTACCTCCGCAGGCCCAGTGCAGCAACAACACAACATGCCTCACCCACCTCCAAGGGTGGAGCAACAAGTGGAGCACCCGCTGCCAAGGGTGCTCGATCAAAACATACGCGTCACACGCTCCATGACAACTCTACTTCCAGACATACCTCCCAGGCCCGTCTCCCGCACGCCATGTCCCAGCCCCCAGCAATGACGCCACTCGGCCCGCCTCCCTCTCTCACTCTCCGCCGACACACCTGCCCGGAACATGCGATCCCAAACTGCGGCTGTAGCCAGCCCTCAACACGCGATCGCGCTCTTCTTGCATTCCACCTCCCACTCCAATCACCCGTCGTCAATCATCAAGCCTGACACGAATGGAAAATGAAGTCGACAAAGCACCGGCCGTGCTGGACAAATCAACAAGCAAGCTGCTAAACTACCACCAACTACTGCGGCACCCGGTATACCAAGGCGACTGGACCATATCTTCCGCCAATGAGTTTGGACGCCTCGCACAAGGGGTCGGCGGCCGGATCAACGGCACAGACACCATCCGATTCATCCGCAAGTCCGACATTCCCCAGAACAGCCGCAAAGACATCACATACGGCCGCTTTGTCTGCAACATCCGCCCCGAAAAAGCGGAACCCAATCGGACACGCTTCACTGTTGGAGGCGACCGTATCAACTACCCTGGCAAAGTAGCCACCCCCACCGCTGAAATGCTCACCACGAAACTCCTTTTCAACAGCGTCATTTCCACCCCAGGTGCCAAGTTCATGACCATGGACATCTCCAACTTCTACCTCATGACCCCCCTCCTGCGGCCGGAATACCTACGCCTAAAGCTCAGCAACATCCCCACAGAGATCATCACAGAGTATGGCCTTGACCTCCTTGCGGAACCGGATGGGACCATCTATGTCCTCGTGCGACTCGGCATGTACGGACTCCCACAGGCAGGACTACTAACCAACGAGCTCCTAGATAATCGACTCAACGCCCATGGTTACCACCAAAGCAAGCTTGTCCCCGGCCTGTGGAAGCACGTCTGGCGGCCCATTCAATTCACCCTGGTGGTGGATGACTTCGGCATAAAATACGTTGGGGACGAACACCCACAACATCTCCTCAAGGTGCTGCAGGAGCACTATACAGTAACTACTGATTGGAAAGGCTCCCGCGACATCGGCATCACACTCGACTGGGACTACGCTAAACGCCGCGCTCACCTCTCAATGCCAGGCTATGTTAAAAAAGCTCTACGCCAATTCCAACACCCCAAACCAAAGACTCCGCAACATGCGCCCTTCCCCACTATGCCCATCAAATACGGCGCCCGTACGCAGTACGCTAAAGCACCCTCTACAGCCCCACTCCTCAACCAAAAAGGCAAGAAATTCATCCAACAAGTCTGCGGAAAATTCCTATTCCTCGGTCGAGCAGTAGACCCCACACTTCTTTGCCCTATGAGTGCCATCGCTTCACAATCCTCCAAACCAACTGTCGACACACTCAAGCATACAAAACAGCTCTTGGATTACATCGCCACCCAAGATGAGGCAGTGCTCACCTACAACGCCAGCGACATGGTCCTCGCCATACACAGCGACGCCAGTTATCTCAGCGAACCCGCGGCGCAGCCGCGCTGGGGGGCATTTCTTTCTCTCGTCCAATGCTGAAGTCCCACCCAACAACGGGGCCGTCCTGAACATTGCCCACATCATCAAACACATCATGGCCTCTGCCACTGAAGCCAAACTGGCGGCACTATACATCATGGCCCGCGAGGCAGTCTTCATCTGAATCATCCTGGAAGAACTCGGGCACACACAACCCACCACCCCACTCCAAACAGACAACTCAACCACAGAGGGCGTCGTCAACGGAAAGGTCCAACCCAAATAGACCAAAGCCATGGACATGCGATTCCACTGGCTCCGCGATCGCGAATGCCAGGACCAATTCCGCATCTACTGGCGACCAGGCAAACTCAACTATGCAGACTATTGGACAAGACATCACCCTGCCGCCCATCATCAACACATCCGGCATGAATTCGTCACACCACAACTCGTCGTGGCAATGCTATGCCTCAGCCAACGCACCAAACCGGCAGCATCAGCTGCCTAACTCCAACTGAGTCCTCTTGCAAGGGTGTGATAATACAGGTAAATCCCGTATCTACCCAGTAAGCAGGTACAGCCTACATTGCCACCAAGACCACTCATTTTATGCACAGATACAACGCACAAAGACTAGCACTCATAAAATAGCAAAACCAGTTTACTATGAGTATCTAGCTTGATGCCCTGGATCTGTATAAATGTGAACGGTAAACCCTATCATAGGTTAAACCGAGCGCGTCTTGCATTAGGTTCTTGTGGTTTGTGTAGAATACAATTGACTGGGCCCATGGCATTCCTTTGAATTCTTTGAGTGTTTCAACTATGGCTAGAAGTTCAATTTCGGTTATGCTGTATTTTTGCTGACAGACAGAGAGCTTTCTGCTGAAACATGCAATTGGCCGGTTGTTCTGAGTAATGACAACTCCAAGTTGTCTCTTGGATCCATCAGTATAAATCTCAAACCCTTGTGAACAATCAGGGTAGGCCAAGGACACATCGTTGGTGATAGTGGCCTTTACATCATCAAATGCTTTTTGATGTCCCTCAGTCCGTTTCCAGAGTTTGGTTTTATCCTTGAGAAGTTTGGATTGTTTGGAGTGACCACACTTGCCTACTAGGCTTGTGAGTGGGGCAATCATTTCACTGCATTGTGCCCAAAGATCTTGATAGTATTGGACCATGCCAAGGTATCTACGGAAGTCTTTGACATTTTTGGGCGGTGTCAGTGCAAGTATCGACTGTACCTTCTTGGGTTGTGGTTTAATTCCATCTCGTGAGAGGATGTACCCAAGATATTCTGTTTCACTGGCACAGAAGTTTGATTTGCAAGCATTTACCTTCAAGTTTGCATCTTGCAGTCTGGAGAGGACCAATTCCAATTTAGCCAGGTGGTTTTCCAGGGCTCCCTTGGTGATACATAGTAGATCATCAATGTAAGCGCTTACAAACTCAAGGGTGGTCATGAGTTCTGTCATTTTTGATTGAAATATGTCCGGACAACCAGCAATTTCCATTGCAACCTGAGGTAAGAGTACCTACCCCATGGAAATATAATGGTGCAGATTTTGGATGCATATGGATCCAACCTAATGGTGTAGTAGCCCATGTTTAAACCAAGGGCTGTGGCAAAAGTGAAACCTTCTAACTCTTGCATGACTGTACAAATTTTAGGTAACGGGAATGGTTTTCTAACTATCCTTTTGTTTACTTCTCTAAAATCACTTAGGAAACATACAGTCTGATCTTTCTTCGGCACTATAAACGATGGTGAATCCCATTCAGAGGCAGGATGCAACTGTAGTACCCCTACGTCACATAGTCTTTTGATCTCTTTCATGAGAGTCTCTTTGACTGAATGTGGCACTGGGTAGGCTCTGCCATGGTACAGTTTTGCACCTTCCTTCAGTTCGAAGGAGACAGGCTCAGTATTCCAATCACCTAGCGAACCATCAAAGAGGTCCTCGTATTACGGAGGAGCTCCAACAACTTATTTTGATCTTGTAGACTAAGGTGAGGACAGCTGTTGTCAACAACTGATTGGAGGTCTGCATTTTCATATTTTGCATCTAAGATGTGAACAGCAGGCTGAGTGGCTTCCTCAGTACTATGTGGTTCAATAATCATGCTGTGGTTAACCGACCAAGCTTTTTCAATCTTAGGGCTAGTTGACAGACTGCTGATGTCTCTCATCGGCAAGATGATCTCATCAATGGTAATATCCTTTGTTCCAAAATCTACAACAATTCCAAGCTCTCTTAGGGTTTTTTACACCTAAGATGAGGTCAAACGCTGGCTCAGTCATCTTGTTTCCATCATACTCAACAACATCAGGTTTAACTGTGTATTCCTTGCTGTTGGAGTACTCTTGGAATTTTAGAGTAACTCTGCCTCTTCCATTGGTTTGGAAGCACCCATTTGATGAGTGCCAAGACTTTGACACCTGCCTAGTCAAGTAGGGAAATGCTTGGTGGTTCCTTTTTCATGGAACATGAGGTCACCATCAGAACCAGTGTCTAATAGTACTCTCAAGAAGTTGTTTTTGCCACTCCTGGACAAGTGTTTGAGTTTTGTTGAGGACTGACTTCCCATCGCTCATTTTTGCATAGCTAGTACTGCTGTTACTGAGTCCATTGATTTTTGTGGGTAAGATGGCTCAAATGACTTTGATTCATGTAGGGTGTCCCTCACTGAGCTGGGTTCTACATCAAAATTAGTGGATAAGTTTGAGGCGTCTTTGAGATGTTTCAAAGTTACGTCCGCTAGGGGACTCAAATAATCCGCGATAAAATTTTTCGTATGTAACAATTTTTGGTAACTGGTAGTTTTTATCTGACCAGTGGTAGTGTAATTCGCTGACTTGTGGTTAGTTTTAATTTTCTTACATCTATTTTCATTTTCCCCGGTACTACCCGACCCGACACTTCAGGATGAGTCTGAATCGCTGTCACTTTCTTTGCGACGGCAATGTTTCTTGCCTTTTTTGTTGGCTTTCTTGAGAGACTTCTCAAGTTTCTCCATGCAAGCCAAGACCTGGGTGTAGGACTTCTTGGGGCGACTTTCCTCGCGAGACTTTTGCGCAGCTTGCCCGCAAGTATTCAGTTTTGTCCTTGTTGTAATGGCAACACTCCACAGTGCTGTGTGTGGTGTGCTTGCCCCCATGCTTTTTGCATAGCTTGCAGTTCTTTTCTACGTGCTTATACTATGTGTGTGTTTGCTTGGGCTTCTTGGGAATTTGTGCACCCAGTGCAAACTTCTTGGAGGGCTGTTCGGCTCCTTTGGCCTTTGCAGGTTTAGAAGACAACTGCCTCTCATCCACTGGGTGCGCGACCTCAATTCGCTCAAGTATGAGCAATAGAGGCTTAACCCCTTAGGGGTAGCACTTCTCAAGCAAGTGATACTGGTCCTGCCACTTCAACGGTCACATGCGCAAGATATGGCATGCAAGCTCCGCATCTGTGAAGGAGTAGACCTGTTGGGTCATTGTACTTGCGCTCGGGCTGTAATGCAAGCACGGGAGGTCTTCCGAGTAGTTCTTCAGCTGCATCACATGCTGCAAAAACTGACGTACCCGAACCTTTTTGGGATTCTTCATGCAATTCGAGATATAGAATCTCAAATTCTTGCCCGCATCATGTGTGAAACACAATTGGAGGTGGAGTAACTGGCACCTCTTGAATGACTCGGTTGCCCAGTGACTTCTTCCTTTCGACTCCAAAGATGTCATGAAAGGGAGTTGACTCTGTCTGCTCCTTGACAATTAAGTCCCAGGGCTGACGTGCCTCCTCAGTGAGAAGGTTGGCGTAGAGTTGGAAAACTTCTAGGGCCAAGTTGGTCATTTTTGTCCTTAAGGCGAGCATGTCAGCCTTTAGGGAGGACTCTGCGGTCTTTCTCTCTTTCTCAGTCTTGCTGAGGCGGTAATCGGCAAGTTCGCGTAGAACAGCCTTCCATTCACCTTTTTTTGAGTCATATGCCTTTTCTGCATCGTTGCAGGCCGGAATCAGCCCCATTTTCTTGGCAGTACTATATGCCTTGTTCACGTGCGGTACAAACGGCTAGTTGGTACCGTGACCGGACCAAACGGTGACTCTGGTTTCTGACCTGTTCGTGAGGGTGCACTTGAGGGACTTGGGCTTGGGGTCCAAAGCTTCTTGAACTGGGTACCGGCCCGGCACATAACGGATAGGGGCTTTCTTGCCACCCCTTCTGCACTTGCACTCTTGGTTCCTAAGCCCAATGGGCGCAATCTTCTCCATTCTTGAGAGGGATGCTCGGTTCGGACTCAAAGGAGACATGCTTTGCATGAATATTGTTGCCGACGGGATCACGTAGCACAGAAGTGGTGCTACAATACTTACCAGCACTAGAAAGAGGATGGCTCTACAGGCAAACACGTGGATGCTGAATGCTGGACTGGCAGAGGACAGATGCGACAGTGTTGAGCGGACATAAGTTGGCTAGACGGTGACGGACGGTCAAAGCACAGTGCAGCGATGGGCAGACGGTCAAGAAAAATTTGCTCCAGTGTGTTATCAATCGATAGTGGCGTAAGCCAGAAAGTATTTAAAAAATCTTTATGTCCACTTTGCTGACTTTGTTTTTATAAGCTTAATACTACTGTACAAGTGATGCATGAGATACTAGTTATCTCATGTCTAAACAAAACACAAATGGTCATGGGAGAGATTGGCAGTGAGTTGTGGCAGTTCCATGACTGACCCAGATTCAACTGCCCAGAGGAACTGTCTCATGTGAAGGTTCCCAAGAAGGAAAACCTCCATTGGATATTCAACTTAAGAAAACACCTACAATGTGTATAGTGTAGTCTAAAGAAGGAACATGCCTTTTGGATATTGTTTCTGAGAAACTAATATCTTATGATTTTTTGTCCTTCCTCTGTATTACACAATGTGAAGGAGGTTTATGGAGTTCATCTTGGAAGCTCCAGATTCTTGGCCTATGTCACTCTATACTCTAGTCTAGTCACCAAGAACAAAGGAACAGTTGCCTAACCTGGTGCATCTTGTAAATCAGAGGGCACAAAAAGGGAAGCGTACAGTGCTTTGATGGAGTTGGCGGAAAGCACTTGAGTTGGAGAAGGTACAATATATGGCAAGGATCCAACCAGATATGTGAAGAGAAAAATGGGCAGTGAACAGAGATGCGATGGTAACAAAAGAGGTGAGCCAGCATATGGGAAATGATCAAAAAATTACTTGCTGCAGCATGGTTGGATGGAACAATCGGTCCCCTCACTATCACTTTCAAGTGCAATGTATCAATCAATTGATGGTACCAAAAATCTTATCTTTGTGGAATAGTGAGGTCTTCAGCTGGAACTTGCATTTGTGCTCTGGTTGTTAAACATTGGCCTTTTGGAACACATCTACTTGAGCTGATGGAAGGACATTTACTGCAAAAGTCCAACACACAAGATGTGGACCTGACAACTTCATTCTTAGTTTACTTTGTAACTCATTCAACTTATGTCTCGAGCTGAGAAAATTGGGTTCAGTATCTATTAGTCCTATGTATTGGACGGTACTGTTCTTGTGTCCTATCATTGGATATTTATTATTTGTGATATGGGTCAAGTTGCACTAAAAAGCATCTATCACTACTTGGTCAAATATGAGGCGGACACTGAATACTTGGCGATTTCTCATATCCCAGTTCCTCTTCTAACGGTGAAATAGTTCACTATTACTAGCTTTCCCCATATTAAATCCTAATAGTGAACCATTTCACCGTTAGCTGTTCGATTCCTAGGTGACTCCTGTGGAAGTCCAATAAAACTTATTTGCCCCCTCTCTAGAGGTAATTTTGGATTGGCATCAATAGTATCAAAACATACTTAAGCCTCATTCACGTCAAATTTACAGGTGAAAGCTAGGCAGATCTAATTATTTCAAAAAGTTGTAGTAGACATTCAACACATAGGAATTAGTATTATTCTAACGGTGTAATATTTCACCATTAGAAAAATAGGTAATTACTAATTATCATTTTTCTAATGGTGAAATAGTTCACCGTTAGGCTGTGAGTTTGTTCCCCGCATGTCCAATGTCAAATCGTTTCCTTGATGACTAAAAAAAATTATTTGACGATTCGCACGAAAATTATTAAGTTTGTTCATACAAATCGTACAATCGTAAATCTATTTTTTGCTAATCATTTGAAAATCGATTTGAAGATCGATGTGATGGAGTTCGAATCATCCAATCGGGGGTATGATTCGGACCATTCAAATCATTTCTGCAAATCATCAAATCGATTTTAAATTGTCCACAGCATTCCACCTGTCCATATAATACAACAATCCACCGATCAGAAACATAACATCTTCACAACAATCGAAAACCAACACAACACGGACACTGACACAACAATCAACAATCAAATTACTGATGACGATGGTAGATGGCAACGAAAACCCACACAACAATCAGCACAACAATTAAATCAACGATGCCGATGGGCAATGGCCATGGAAACCAGCACAACAATCAAATGAGCAACGATGGTGTCAACAGCAAAGAACACTACACTACTCGATGTGCGAATGTGATTGTCGATTCGAGATTTGCTTGAACAACAAACTCGGATAATATTCGTGAATCTTTCTAATCGCTAGAAATGGAAAAAAATTCGATTCAACATTCGATGATCTGAGGAAGAAACTCAAGGGAGATATTCCTTAGGCTGGGACTTTGTAGGCCCTATAGACGGATCAGATCAGGTCGGAGTGAGTCCCACGAGCCCGATTGGCTGATCGATACTGCGAATCGGGACTTTGTAGGCCCCTATGAACACCTTCAATCCAATTAAGCCCCCATTTTGGATCGGTCGATCGGTTCTGTCGCGAGTCTGACAGTCCAATCGGAGCTCCGATTGGACGCTATTTTCCCCTAGATGTCCAATCGACCAATCGGTTTTTTATATGGGCTTATTACGCGTAAGTAACTAAAATGATTGAAAGTGGCAGGAAATTCACAGACGTGGTGAAAAAAAGTTGACGTGGCGAAGAAAAAGATGACATGGCGAGAAGAAAAATGACACGGCAGGAAAAAAATGATTGGACTATTGCCCTATCGGATACGATTGGCTCGCGATTCCCAGCAATTGCTCCCACAAAGTCAAGTCCAATACAAAATGGTCCTTCAGCAAAAAATTCTGTCACGGATTCCGATCGGTCGATTGGAATCGGGCCCTACAAAGTCCCAGCCTTATCTCCATAAACCATTAGGCCAAGTCCACCGTCTTAATTGCCTCTTTTTTCGTAGTGTATATCCGGGGTGTATTTTCAAATACAGGGGCGAAAAAAAAAACCGGGGGAAATGATTTAAAATTTTTAAATCATTTCCATGCGTATTTATTTTTTAGGTAGTGTATTTTTGATGAGTCATCCTCAAGCCACCTCACACCCATCGAAACGATACACCACCACAACGATACACACATCGACCGTCACGATCCATCGTAATCTGTCACATCGCGCTCGGCAAAACTACAGCCACATCCCCTGCCCAAACTCCAACTGACGGATCAACACACACCACAAGCATTCTAGCAACGGTAGTCATGAACGAAGATGACGATATCGAGAGTGCGTGCTTCGTAATGTTGATTCTTTATGCCAGCGCGTACGAATTCACACACCAGCTGGACAATGCACTGGATGCCAGAGTCTCGTGGCCACACGTATTACCTTTAATAAGTAGAATCATTTATCTTATTCAGTACTGGAATTCGTTGTAAAATACAATGCCGATATTCACTGAGTCATACGATTTGAAAAAAAAAACAGGGTGTATAAATTACAAGCAGCCGCTGCAAGATTTTTTAGCAGCAGTCAGAGCCTGCAAGCTGGAAGAAGTCTTGTTTCACTAAATAAAGATAAAAGTGGAGCACACATGTCTGAAAGCCCTTTAGTCCGACCTTGGGTGTGAGATAGATACTTAACATCAGTAGTACAAACAAATATTGTAAGCGTAGTCATGTTCAGCTCATGTTCAACAAAATATGACTAACATGTGTCGTGAGTGTACTTACATGTTTTAAGTCGACTAACGAGGTGTATGTAATAAGTTGTGAGCACACAAATTCACGTATGAATATTGCGAGAAATTAGGTGCCATCATTTTATTTTCATTGAAGTTGATACATGTAAGTCTCTACTTAGAGAACAATAACTCTAAAAAAGCACTAACTGTGCTGTTGTGAGTTCAACTCACAAGGCGTGTCACATGGCCTTCAACATGTTGTCATATAAATAGACCCAGACAATTCTCTGAGGCCTTGTTCCCAGCTGACATGTGTATACTCTGCTTCATCTAGCAGAGTGAGCATGTTGCCTATATGAAAATGGACAAAAAAGACCAGAAATGATTCTACACGCAAGAGGCACAATTAAGCTGTGAGCAGATACCCACTATCATGTCTCTAATTAGCAACTCAAAAAATCACAAACTAGGCAGTCCCACACAGGCTTAAGCCCTAGAGGGTGTGAGGTGTTGCCATAGGTTCTAAGACCTAAAAGCCCTTATAGATGTATTGCCTTTTGCGCTTCTTAAAAGAGCATGTAAATAGATAAGCTTTTGAGGCTAGAGAACCCGTTTTATAATCACAGGACGTGACTAGGTGCTGTCTTAGTGCTCAAAGTCACACTCAATTTTTTTGCACTCGAACCAAGTTTTTGCAAAACAAGATTTGAATCTTATTGTTGATCTCATTTCGACCAAGTAAGTGAGAACCAAATATGTATTTAAATTGTGAGCGCCCACATTTGTGCAAAAGAAGTTGTGAAAAAATTGTGTGATGGGGCCGATCATCACAAATAGTTTTGAGCTCACAACTAGTACATTTGTGTGAGACATCTCCTGGTCATTGGAAAAGATTGTGTGAAAAAAAGTTTGTTCGAAATTGCAGAAATTTGCTTAGGACATGGGGAAATGTGTGAAAAGGAGTTGTGTAGAGTGCAAAGACAGCAACTCAAACGACTACCGTAATTCTTGGATGGCAAGGTCTGCACATCATAAGGTCAAGAATCCGACAGTTACAAAAAATGTCATGTTCACACACGTAACTCATGCTCAAGAGCCACCTGTCATAACAAAGTGATGTCATTATTCATCTCCATGACGGCAATATGTATTGCTCCACATAACTCTCCCGCTCTTGAGTTAAATCAATTTACATCAAAACTCACCACAAATGAAATGCACTAACACTGACATGAAAAAACTAATTCCTCTACAGTACAATTCCAAGTACAAATGAGTACTTTGGTAGATCGGAGGAGATAACAATAATTTTTTACATGTAACAGGCACATAGTCAACATTTGTGCACATACCACGCACCTTTTTGTGGGCGAATTTCCCACTTGTGCACTTTTTTGTGCATATTTTATAATTATATATCAGAATTCTATTTTGATTGTATTGCGTGAAGCTAGTAAGTTTTTATTATGTTACATTATTAATAACTTGTGCACAGAAGAGTGCACGGGAGTTGGTTAGATCTTTTATGCCTAATAATTTTTATTACTACTGCCTTCACAGAAAATGACAAGACAGACACATGCTGTTTTTATTCGCACGGTGGTACTGGTCCAAATGATGTGTTTTACAGTACAATACTCTACCATACTATACATATGGATCAGTATTGTACGAGAGACTGTACCACGTAATTTTGTGTGCGGCTCGCAGAATCACAAAGCATGCTCCGGAAAAAATCCAGATCGACCATGGTGACAAGCGGGCCTCAAACCAGTTTCGCAATATCTCAGCGAATATTGCTCCTTTTTTGATCCGAGATGAGCGACGTTATCCTTATGACCATGCGCTCATGACGGTATGCTCAGATCAACGTGGGAAGAAAAAACCACGGAGCACTCCTTCCCGAGAGATCATGGACTCAGATTTCATCTCCAAATTTCAACAATCTGGGAAGAAGAGCAGGGCCATTTTTGACCCTTCCAACTCTGGTCTCTTGCTCTTTCCACCTCTCTTGAAGACACGAGAAAGTGGGGGTATTTGTAGGTCAAAACAGGTGAGTTCATTGTATTTTTCCGTTTTTGATGCAGAACTTGCATGAAATCTTGCCTTTTGCATGCCATCTTTCATCTTCCCCAAATCAGCTGCAAGCATGCAACAATCAACTCTGAAAGAGCTAAGCAATTGGGAAAAAAGGGCAGAGAGCTATGGCCCAATCACTAACAACTCCAACAATCAACTTAAAGCAATAGGAGAGTGGTGAGAGTCTGTGATGACTCAACAAACAAGCCTGATAATATAGCTACCATTACAAATGTCAGTTAACGAAACACAACAATCAACCAATATAAACGGGAGCAAAGAAGTTGGAGATAGTTCAAGTAATTAATTTACACTTCTGTTTATTAATTCATCAAGCAATTAATTAATTGATTAATTAATTAGTTAATTAATTCATTAATAATTAGTATTAGTTACTAGCATGTTACTATAGCTTTGTCCTTTCTACTTAAAAATGTCTTCGTAAAAATATTTTGTCTCGCAAATCATACTGTGGATACTGTGGCACATATAATATTGAGAACTTTCTCCCTTCATACCAGATTTGTGCGTGCACTTGTATTAGCTAAACTGTAAAGTAGACTTATTAAGGAATTGGTACAACCACTTGTGCACAAAAAAGTTCACAAATGTTGTAGATTATGACTTACTTTCAGTTCATAGAGATATGTATCTTTGAACAGTTTTGGACTTGACATCTAAAAAATAGGGTAGAGATATAAATGTTACCCTCTAGAGTAGGTATTACATATATAGAAAAAGAATACTAGGGTCTAGACTACTCCCTAGCTAGTTCTGAGACTATTTTTGAGGCCTAAAACCAGTACTCCTGAGCCATAAAAATGGGAAGAGTCACATTAAAATGACCGAACGATCACCTTGAAGTTCTCGTCCCACTAGTCAGTTAACTCAAGCTTTCAAGTCATTTTTGTTTATTATGATTAGGTGGCAGCTGGAATTGCGCCAGGTTCCAAAATGGGGCATAGGTAAAGCTAGGTCAGGTACCTATCCCAACAGTTTTGCAAGATATAGAAATATTGCCCAAGTATGTTCTGAGGATGAGGAGGAGTTGCATTTAATCAGACTTTTTGAATTCGCAACAGCCCTGAAAATATGCGAGTACACGCGACTCATAAATTGACCAGACTTGTCGCAGACCAGCCCCCTCAACGTGGGGGATGTCACGGAACAGCCCGCTGACTAATGTGGACTCGATCAGCCTCATGATAGCGTTCTGTCTATTAAAACGATCGTGATTGTGTGTTTATGTGGAATGAATAGTTGTAGGGCGAGCTGAAGTAACTATCCCAACAGTTTTGCAAGAATGAGGAATATTGCCCAAGTTTCATTTTAATGGTGAGGAGGAGTTGCGCGCAAGTAGTCGCTTTTGATTTCGCAAAAGCCGTGATAATATTATGGGGGGTCATCGCTTAGCAAAAAATGACAAGACTGGTCATGGGGCAGCCCCATGATCGCATGTTCTTTTAAAACCATGTGATCCGGAAAGGCTTAGTCAATAAGAATATCACCTAAATTTTTGGCCATGCGTTATATTGGATTTAGATATATTTTTAAAGGTAACCTCAGACTTAAAGTTTGAGACTACCCATGCTTGTCGAACACGAAAAAGCCATATTTACAGGTAATGATAGAGAAAATAAACAGATGTTACCGATATTAGCGAAAAGTGAAAAAAGTGTCTTACCACCAAGGAGAAGGAAAACAATTCTGCTCAGTGATAAACTAAGATTTTTAAAAAAAATCTTGACAAGGCAAAAATACGCTACGAAAAATTAGGAAATTAAGACGGTGGACTGGGCCTAAATCTTGTCCCTTTTCCAGATATCCCGTAACAAATTCATTACGTCCGACAAGGTACTTAAAAAACATGCCACATAAAGTATGAGTTAAAAATGCTTGTCTTAGATTTTTACCCATAATTATTGATGTATTTTAAGAATTACGTGTTGTAAGGGGACGAAGCGCTATGATATTGTACAATACGATACGATACGATACGATACGGTACGATACAATACCATCCCTCTTGAACCTGACGCACTTTCTCGTGTAACTCTCATGCTACATGTTATTTTTGAGATCCATAAAGAAACAAATCAAAGACCACGCAACGCCATGACAAACTATCAATCCCAACTTTCTCTAGCCAAAGAAGCAGCTAAAGTCGCCGGCGAAATAATACGCTCCTATCACTCCACCTCCGTCGGAAGATCCAACAACTCTGCCAAAGTCAATGTTAAATCGGGCGTCGACCTCGTCACCGAGGCAGACACGAGAGTTGAAAAGGTTGTGACGGACATGATTAAGAATGCATTTCCGAATGACTTGATTGTAGGTGAGGAGGATCAAGCGGAAAGACCTAAGGGTGGCCAGGGAGAGAATTTCCCGGCTGGATCCATTTGGTGTGTTGGTAAGAATTTTGAATCATGTCATCGACATCTTTCGTTAAATACAGATTATCACCACATTTTCATTTGATTGCCTACTTCAAAGACCCGATTGATGGCACGGTAAGCTTTTCGTACAATATATCACACCTGGTTCGCTTCTTCAACACATTTTGATCCTTTCAACAAATAATTTTACTGATGTTACTCGACAGACAAATTTTGTACATAATTATCCATTTGTTGCAGTCTCCATTGGTTTTATTCACAACTCCGTACCTCGCGTGGGAGTAGTTTACAACCCCTTCACTAACTGTCTTTACGAAGCAGCCGAAGGCAGTGGCACACTGATGAATGGAAAGCCTGTTAGAATCGACACTGATGCCACTTCCATAAAAGATTGTTTGCTTGTGAACAATATTGGGCATTTGCGAAACGACGACTTTATAGAAGAATCGTCGGAGCGAATTCAAAAGTGGTTGAAGGCGGGGTTAAGAGGGTTTCGTGCGTCGGGTTCGGCAGCTCAAAATCTGGCTCATGTTGCTTCGGGACAAGTTTCTTGCTACTTCGAACATGGTTTCGGAGGGCCATGGGATGTGGCTGCTGGGACTGTCTTGGTTAGAGAGGCTGGTGGGGTTGTTTGGGATGCACGGGGAGATTGTGATGATTTGAAGATGACATTTGGAAAGGGAAGTGTTTGCGCTGGTTCACGACAGGTGGTGGAAGATGTGTTGAAGATTGCTGGGAAGCCCAAATTTGACCTAAACCTATGAGATAACATAACTGCGCATTGTGAAATCAAGTCATACAGCTAGGTAAATGTTCCGTGAGGTCTGTGAAATATTGGCTCATCGTGTGCGTCTAGAGACTTGAGTATAAAACAAAACACAACACTGTAAGTTGCACAGATGCACTGGCACATTTACAGTATTCAGTAAGAATGAAATAGTCTATCTTCAAGTGACATAATCGATTGCTAGTTGCCTAATGTTACTTTCCACGTTTGATAATCATTATCCTACTTTCAGAATCAAGTGCGTCCTCAAGCATCTATTACTCAGCAGCAGGCGCAGACTCCTCGGCTGCAGCCGCTTCTGCAGCAGCAGCAGCCTCCGCTTCGGCCGCCGCCGCTGCTTCCGCTGCCTTTGCCTGACAATACGCATTCTGCTTCTCTCGACGTTTCTCCGTGCATTTCGCATTCTTCGCGTAGCCCTCTGGCAGAGTTGCACCAAACATTTTCGCCTTCGCTTTGAGTCTGTTCAAACTCTTTTTGTAAATGCTATTTCCGGCTTCATTCGTAAGGAAAGGTTCGATCTCAGTGAGCATCGACGAGAAGGTATCCTTCGATGCTTTGTTGATGGAACTTTTCACTTGGGAGACACGGCCCTTGGTAGCGGAGTTGCTGTAATGAGAGGTAGACGAAGATTTCGGGGTGATTTGTGTTGGAACAAAGGCGTTGGCAACGCCAGCGAAGGCGGCAATAATGAACACAGCAGAAGTCTTCATATTTGTCAGTCAAGTCGAATCGAAGCGAGAAAAGAGGAAATAGTTGGAGGGTGTGGCTGCGCTTTTGTAATATTAGGCAATATTATATGCACTGAACGCTGCGGTCTTCTTGTATTGTACCATAACCCTGCATGCCATCACTTTCAATTAAAAGGTATTGTAAAATACACGCGGAGATGAGTGACGGATGTATGTGTGGAGAAACGATGATTCGTGGTTTGGGGGCTTCGGCCGGTCGATGACGTTCTCCTCAATCATAATGATGTTATGCATACGATACCTATTTTTGTTCTTATGTAACATTACGGTAGGTAGAAGCCAATGCAAGATTTTTTGAAACACGAAAGAAAAATACGATAGTAGGGGTAGTTATCGAAAATGTAAAATTATTACTTACCAATATTTGTCAATAGTTAAAAGCTATCTCACTGAAGAAGGAGAAGGAGCAGGAGAAGGAGGAGAAGGAAAAATGGCCTGGTTTCCAATACAACTAAGATTTTGAAAAAATCTTGACTCTACCGTAAAACCCGGATTATAAGAAACTGCTTATTATAGGTTACAACTTCGCGAGTGCCTGTACATTTCTGTTTTCTGGCATTTTATGCCCAATTTAGATGTTGAATCCCACACAGTTGGATTCTCCTTGTCAAATGCAACACGCCAATATTCATAAGACCCTGTAACTCCGGCTGGTTGTTGAGTTACATACTTTTGCCGTAAAACTCACAACACACCACTTTTACAACAAGCGTACATCACACAAAACAACCAAAAACACAATGCAGCCTGTTGTTCTTGTAGGCTTTTCGCCAGATGACAATGGTCGTCACTGCTATTTGCACCCATTTGGATGCGGGAATACCTTAATTCTCAATCGAGATGATTGGGGGGTTGGTATTCATCTCCGTTTGCGCATGATTGTGCAACACGAGCTCGCGTGTTACACAATCAACAGCGACGGTTTGGATGGATGTCGAGTTTGTTTCACCGCAAGGGAGTATGTCGCCGGAGATAATGGTCGCCGCTTGGATGGTGCTGTTTTGTGAAGATCACAGAACAGACGTCTTCGCCAGGATCATTCAAACCAAGCTATTTCGCGCTTGTGCCACCACAATCGTGGTTACGCTTATGCTGTTGTCAAGTTGCTTAATGAAAGTAGGAATTAAATTAATAGCCTATTTAAATTAAATTAATCAACTCTTTATTTTAATCATTCTGACAGATGAATTAGTGTTCCCTTTTTTAAATCATTTGTATCTCGTTTTCAGATGGGACAGCCCACCCTTTGTGAAGCGCAGTGTCTAGACTTGAGAAAAACCCTCGAATGCACAGGCTTGACAACCAGAAACTTTGTGAGATGTCCAGAATTAAATGCTTTTCATTCTTTAGTTATGTTTATATGAACTGTCATTGAAATAAATCAAGCCTATTTAAGACTGAAACACAATCAATCAAAATGAATTCTAATTGAATTTAAATTCATTTTGAATTATCAAAACGAGTTCAAAACCTATTCAAGACTGAAATAAAATCAATCAAATGAATTCGAATTGAATTTAAATTCATTTTGAATTCAATTGGTCATTAAATTTCACAAGGGGGTGGATGGAGCTTTGAACAATCCAATCAACACTTTGATAATTGAGATGAGACAAGGGTGGCACGACGTTGGAATAATGAGGATGGGATGATGTTGAAGTGGGCAGTGAGTAGGGACAAGGATCTGACAAGGATCACGCAGTGTAAAAGTGCCTCCAAAACTTATACCCCTAAAGTACAACTTTGAGGACCTACGTCTCCCTAAAGTACAACTTTGAGGACCTACATCTCCCCAAAATAAAAACTGGCGGGAACATAGTACGAAACTCTACCTTGACGTATTAGGGTAACTTTGTCAGGATACCAATTCTTTTTCACCGTGCTAAAAACACTAACAATGGGACACCGCATAAGTAACAGTAAATGTATCTTTTGTACATTTCGATATCTTATAATCCAGGTTTTACAGTAGACTATCCACTGATAGAATGGGTGGTAGATATGAAGGTATTAGAGATCAGCACAATAATATTATTATATACTGCAAAACCTGGAGCACAGGTTACACCGGGGTATGGGCAACATCAGGGTTTCATTGACATTGACATTTTGTTTCTCATGTGTTTACATCATGCTAAACACACCGGAACCCTCATGGATGCTTTCTCCGTGTCAGCAGCAACATGCCTATATTTACATGATGTCGTAAGTCTGGTTGGTTGTTGAGATATTCATATTTGTTTCAAAACTCACATCACACCAAATACACAAGAGCCACAAAAGATTGGAAGAATTGTAGAGTGCATTGTCTGTATTTGCACCCTCTGGTAGGTAAGAAAACTGGTGGGAACAAAGTACCATACCCTACAAAACAGATAGGGTAAAATTTCAAGATACAGACTTTTTGTTATGGTGTTTATTCTGCTAGCTTTGTCCGGGGTATACGTTACATTGAAATGTATCTTTTGACATTTGATAGCATAACTTAGGCTGTGAGTTTGTTGGCTCATTTTCAAATGTCAAATCTTTTTTGCTATTGCCAAAAAAAATATTGGCCAAATCACCCCAAAAATGATGAGTTTGTTCTTACAAATAGACGAATGTCAAATAAAAAACAAGAAAAAAGATTTGACATTTGATTTGAGCGAGTCCAAATCTTCAAATCTTTGGGTACATTCGGGTCATCCAAAACAAATGTCCAAATGTCAAATCTATTTTCAAATCATCCTCAGCACACCACGTGGAATATTTTAACATTAACATTAACTCAAGGAAATTATGCCACATATGGAACTAAACAGGCATAGACACGTGTCTTTCTTTGCCGCAGGGTCAGCTGGAATATTATGATGTCAACCAACGGACCAATCGACCAATCAACAATCAACTGATAACACACAACAGCAATGGATATGCTCTCTGTTAAACAATATTGTACTGTGGTGATACAAGAGCTCACCAAATCTCATGGTGATGGTGAGACTATCGGGTTGGAAAAGTGATGGACACAATAAAAATGGTTTGTGATTTGTAGATTTGCAATTTGTGCGAACAACAAACTCATAATGTTTCTTTAATTTATGGCAAATAAAAATATTTGCCAGAAAAAGATTTGACATTTGCAAATCGGCCAACAAACTCACAGCCTTATACCCCGGGTTTTACTGTAGTTGTAGACTTGTATGAGAATATCATCGATTCAAAAAAGCTGTGCACAGGGAGAAACAGTCTTTACATTATTGTGCAAGTACTTATGTAACATATATGTAAAAATGTATCTGACACTATCATTTTTTGTGCAAAAGGTAACGCAATCTTTATTGAGCACATCAAAAGCATACCACTAGTGCACCGACATCAACAGCATACCGCTAGCGTATCAACAGCATACCACTGGTGTATCAAAGCTTAGTATGAGTACACCAAGGCACACCACCAGCATACCACAGAGTACCAAACACACCACAGCATGCCGACAGCCTGTAGCCCATAATGTTTGTTGATTAAACCACTAGGCATCATAGCACAGCACTGCATACCACTAGCGTACCAAAGCATACCAACAATATACCAGCAGTGTACCATGTAGACAATGAATACCCATCACATCCTTCAAGATAATTTGCAGTCCTGCACTTTTTGGGCGCTGCCTATGCAAAATAAAACCTTTTTCTCCCGGGGAAATGTGGATGTGTTTCCTCTAGAACTCTTGGAATGCATGCTTTCATTGTACTAAGAACCAAAAATATCTTTAGAAATACTATCAGTATTAAATGTTATAGTACGGTTGTTTTGAAGGTAAGTTGTTATTAAATGGAAAATATGCCTTGTGAGACAATATTGCATGAATAAATGTCTTGCCCTCTGTCTAATATTGTCTAACACTGTCAAATTCACTATGACATGCATAAATAAACACACTATCGGGATACCCACACATTGAACAACTAACAGAAGCATTTAACTGCCCACAAGAAAATGTCCCATGTGGAAGATAAATACCTGCCCTGTCCAATGAATCATCTTGAGCTCTGTTCAATTCAAGATAATGCACAAGGAGGATTGGAAATCATAATATATTGGATGGAACTGGAATGTGGTTCCAAGCTTGAACAGAATAGCATCAATTCTTAGCATAGCCACTGCCAATGCAATGTGGCAGTCCTTCCTTACATATACCAGAATGACATTTGCACTGAAGGTTTTCCATCATAAAACTGAATTGGTCAGTGTGCAGTGAGTAGAGATATTATCACAAACCTGCTTTTGGGTCTTGGGTGAAAACCTCGTGAGAATGCCTGTGGGCAGATAAAAATTCCACATCTTTCGCTCAGCTGAAAGAGTCTTTACCAATGCATGGAACTCAATTATCTTGGCATGTAAATTGTCCTTCTCAAGTGTTATCTTTGTTTCCTGATCTCAGCAAGCTTCTACTTCTCCTTGCTTGAGGAGGAACTTGATTTGTTCAGCTACCTTTTAATTGGATATTATTGCTTCTTGCTTGATTGTTACAATCTGCAAACTACCAGCTATGTTGACTTCATTAGTGGTAATAGATTGTAATCCATGATTGACTGCTTTAAAATGAGCTTTAACTTTATGTAAATGACCAAACAATGACCCATGTGACTAGTATACTGAGATGCATGTCATACTTCATGTAGAAAATATTTGTAGGCACACCTCCGTGTGATTTGACACATTTTTTCGTACATCTGTGCCCTTGCACAGTACTGTCATAATTTTCATCTTGTGTAGAAGATGATTAATCTATATTAAAATTTGTATTCAGCTCCACCACCAATTAATTAGTTTTCATTATATTGTCATCATGACTGTGTTCGAAAATCATAACTCCATGGATAGCACCACGATCGTACCAGTAAGCGCAAAATATTGTTTAATGAAAATAGCATAGTAAACAATTAAAGACTGAAAGGTCTAACTTATTGTGCAAAGGCAACATGTCATTTTGGTACTAAAACAGATGTGTCAAGACCAAGCCAAAACAATGTGTATTGGTATGTGACCTAAGCCGGAAGTAATCGAAAAGTAATTGTAGGTAAGGAAGTAAAAAAGGGATGTTCCAGTTGTTTGGAGTTTAATTTTATGAGCTATAAAACTGATTGAAAATGAGGACTGCCTCATGGTAGTCCTCTCTAGTTTAGCATGCAATTTTGCATGTAATTCGAGGATGTTAGGTTTTGATGCATCCTATTGGATTCATGCATGCCAAACTAGGTGTACATGCACCTGGTTTGGGCTGTACATGCATTCTTGCATGCCAAACTGAATCCAGTGGAATCTGGAATGGGCTGTATATTTAGTCCTACCAATTAGTAGTAATAAGCCCTGCAGGACTGAATAGTCTTGTTAATGAGTCCTGCTTCTATTTGGTGGGATCCTACCCTTAGTTAGTAGAAATCCCATTTGTCTTTGTACCCCTGGGACCTGTCCTTGGGCCCAGGAAGGGTCAGGAGTACCAGTAGGTATCCTTGGCTCATGTCACTCGCCCCCACGAATGGAGCGATAAGGTGTCAATGCTCACGAAAAAGAAACCTCTTCAAAGAAAACCGTGAGGAGGAAAAAAAAGATGGTGTAGCAATGACAAAGCGTAAGTCTTGATAGGAGAAAGGGGTAAGGTACAAGTCATTTTTAGTTTATTCAAAATATGGTGTAACTCTCCTAATGTTAAGTCGCTCGGACTTAGTTCCGCGTTGAACCCTTATTGTGCCATTCGTATGAACTGACGTGATAGTCCAAGGATCACTTTCATACCGGCTCTCTGTTTTGCGGAGGATACCGTCTTTTCGCAGCAGTACTTTGTCACCGGGCTGGTAGTCCCAGTCTATGCGAGAGGCATTCTCCGTCTTGTGTTACGGTCAGTTTGTCGTTGTCTATATTCCCCTATTTTAGACCAGTCAGCAATGTAGGGGACGTCAAACAACATGTCCCTTCCAAAGATAGCTGCACCTGGCGAAGTTTTTAGTACTGTGTGATAGGTAGAGCGAGCGGCCCATGCGGCATTTGTGAGAAAGTCAGCAATGTCACTCTCGCTGATGGTGTCGGCCATATCCAATTCAGCTGTGCGGAGCATCGCCATGATTGTTTGATGCACCCGCTCGAGTATTGCGTTCGCTTGTGGGTTTTGACACTGGTTGGCTTACGCTTCAGACCATATGACTCACAGAGGGTCTCGAAGTGAAGTTTAAATTCACTTCCATTGTCGTAGATAATATATTGACTACGTGGGTAACGGCTAAACCAGGTCCTATTGACTAAATTACCTACTGTTGCTGACGTTTTGTCAAAGTAGGGTTGTTGTTCTTGGACACGTGTGTCTTTGCCCTTGTGCCCCTTTGTACCCGTGGGAATATCAAGCTTCGGGAGCTGTGATACCGGCAACTCTACAATTTCGAACCAGCTTGTTGCAGGATCGATCATTGTGGCGCACATGAAGTCAATTTGTGTCTTGTCCTTGCCCTTGAGGGTGTACGGTCCTATAAGGTCCACACATAGAGCCTCCCAGGGGTTGGTGATGGCAAGTTTTGTTGGCAGTTTCCGTATTTTATCTGCCTGCGTTTGTTCACCTGGCAACTGTGACACTTTTGACGTGTGATTGGACTGTCGTTCTTAGACCTTTCCAATACATCGACAGGCGAAGAGTTTCTTCGAGGCGTTTAGTCCCGGGTGCTGTAGGTAGTGGTGAAACCAAGCTACCGCACGGTGTTGGAGGCTTGTTGGAATAACCATTTTGCCCTCCTTACAGAGTACTTCGATATTCTCAACTAACTGAGTTGAGTAGCCTTTGTTTAGTAGGCTTTCATCTTGTTGTTGTGCCTCCGCTATCTCTCTGGTTGTGAGGGGATAGATGGAGTCCTCTTCGTTGCGATTAGCAAACACCTGGTTCATGGATTCCTGGGTGGATGCTAGGGATGTTTCTGGCTGTGAGGTGTTGTGGTAGCACCAACACTGGGCGAAAGTCATCCAGGTTGACCTGTCATCTGGGACGGGTCCATAGTCCAGTCGTGAGATGGCGTCCGCAGCGGTGTTGTGGATGCCTTTGATATACACGATGGTGGGGCCATACTCTTCTAAGAGTAATCTCCAGCGATACACTCGATCAGAGGTCAGACCTAGAGCATCCTGCATTAGATTTTTGTGGTCAGTGTAGACCGTAATCTGTTGTCCCCAAAGCATGCCTTTGAACTCTTTTAGTGTTTCTACTATGGCCAGTAGTTCCTGTTCGGTCACGCTATATTTTTGCTGCGCCTGACTCAGTTTCCTACTGAAGAACGCCAGCGCCTGTTGTTTTGAGTAATCACAGCGCCCAATTGAAATTTTGAACTATCTGTGTAAATCTCAAATCCCTGGGAATAGTCAGGGTAGGCCAAGGTAACATCGCGGCGATCGTTGCCTTTACAGTGTCGAATGCTTGCTGATGGATGTCATCCCAATGCCACGGCTTTTTCTTGGTTTTGTTAGCCCTTGTGACTTTGGTGTGTCCACACTCACCAACTAAGTTGGTTAATGGTGCAAGTATTTCACTGCGTCTCGCCCAAATGTCTCTGTAGTACTGGACCATGCCTAGAAACCTACGGAGCTGTTTAACATTTTGAGGCGGTGTTAATGCGAGGATTGCCTGTACCTTTTTTGGTTGTGGTTTTATACCATCTCTGGATAATACATATCCTAGGTATTCTGTCTCCATGGCACAGAAAGGCGACTTGCGCGCATTGACGGTCAAGCCTGCGTCTCGCAACCTAATGAAGACCCTTCTGAGTTTAGTAAGGTGATCTTCTAGGTTTCCCTTGCTGATGCATAGTAAATCATCAAGATAAGTTCGCACGAACTCAAGGGTTGCCATTAGCTCAGACATCTTAGCCTGGAAGATGTCGGGAGAACATGCAACGCCCATTGGTAACCGCAGGTAAGAGTACTTACCCCATGGAAAGATAATGGTGCATATTTTGGACGCATCTGGATCCAATCTAATGGTATAATAGCCCATATTTAGGTCAAGGGCTGTGGCATATGTAAAGCCTTCAAGTTCTTGTAGAACAGTGCTGATTTTGGGAATAGGAAAGCGGTTTTCTCACTATCCGTTTATTTACTTCCCTAAAATCGCTAACAACCCGTACGGTGTTGTCTTTCTTGGGTATGATGAATGTGGGTGATGCCCATTCAGAATCATCTTGCCATTTGAGTACCCCTAAGTCACATAGTCGTTGTACCTCTCTTTTTGTTATTTCTATGTGCTTCTTGGGTATGGGAAAAGGCCTGCCATGGTATGGCTGTGCTCCGTCCTTTAGCTGGAGGGAGACCGGCTTACAATCCCAGTCACCTAGTTTCCCACTAAATAACTCCTCAAACTCTTGTAGGAGCTCCAGTAACCTTGCTTGTTCTGGGCCACTTAGGTGAGTGCAGTTGTCTCTGACAATTGCCCTGAGATCCGCTTTTTCATACTTAGCGTCTAGTATTTTTATGAGGCGTTTTGTTGCCTCCAGAGTGCTCTGTGGTTCCTTGGATGTCTCTTGGTAGATGCTATTGTTCATAGTCCAAGCTTTTTCCACAGTAGCTCTTGTCTTTAATTTGTTGATGTCTCTCATTGGCAGTGAGATGTCATCTACTGTGATTTCCTTTGTCCGAAAGTCTAGGACAATTCCTAACTCCTTCAAGGTATTACTACCAAGAATGAGGTCAAACCCTGGTTTGGTCATGTCATCTTCCCTGTATTCTACAATGTCAGGTTGTAGGAGATACTCCTTGGAATTGGAGTACTCAAAGAATTTGACTCTGATCTTACCTCTTCCAGTTGTCTGGAAGCTCCCATTTGACGTATGCCAAGACTTTGGCACCTGCCTAGTCAGGTAGGGAAAAGGCTTGTCTTTTCCTTTTGGAAGGAAAATAAGGTCTCCATCAGACCCAGAGTCCAGTAGGACTTTAATTTTGTTACTGGGGCGACTCCGCAGAGGTTGTTTGTATGCTCTGCGGATTGACTTTCAGTCGCTGGTTCCATTATGGCAACTAACGCCGTGACACCGAGGCGATCCTTGGTGTTTGTTGTAATCACTTTCTGTTTGTGATTAATATTGTAATTTACACTGGGCATGTGCACATTAGCCTCAGTATGTTGAGTTTTATTACTGACAACTTTTTTGTCGTAAGATTTTTTTGAGTTGGATGATGTCGTTGACTTCATTTTATTTCGAATTTTTAATTCGGGCTTTTTTGTCTTGGAACAAGATTTTTTTGATATCTTGGTTTTCGTGACAGTTGATCTAATTGATTTTGAATCTTGACTTTTATTAGTCAGGATAGCTTTGCTCGGACTGGGGGTAGTGTAACTGTTAACTGCAGTATTTAATTTACGTTTCTTACATCTACGTAATTCCCCAGTGCTATCCGACCCGCACCTTCACGAACTGTCGTCGGGTCGCTGTCACTTTCCGAGTCATTAGCGCGACGTTTCTTGCGCTTACTAGACTTTTTGCGGAGGGCTTTCTTCAACTCCGCCCGGACAATCTGGGCGAAGTTAGTGCCCTCCGGTTTCCTTTCTTTTAAACCGGGCTTACCTGCGCCCCCATTTTTCTTGATCGGAGTACCGTCCTTGTTATAGCGACGGCAGTCACGCGTATTGTGACTTTTGTGCGGCCCCCCATGTTTCTTGCATAGCACACAGTGCTTTTCGGTCCAGCCCACCTTCTTGGGCTTCTTGGGGATGCGGGAGTCCATCGACTCCATCTTCCGCTTCGTATCAGCCCCTTTTGCCTTGGTCGTGCTAGCGGGCTTGTTATCGAGTTCCGCATTGTTCTCGATATTCTCTAGGACCAATAGCAAGGCCCTAGTACTGACCGGAGTGGTATTCTCCGTGAGGTCATACTGGGTTTGCCACTTAGCTGGACACATGCGCAATAGATGAGTGGCAAGGTCAGCGTCATCAAGAGGCAATACCTTCTTGGTCGCCTGATTAGCCTTCGGGCTGTAATACAGGCAGGGCAATGTCTCGAGGTAGCTGTTGAGCTGTTCAACTCGGACAAAAACTGACGAATCGAAACCCTGTTGGGCTTTTTAGCGTATTCGTGATGTAATACTTGAGGGCCTCGCCCGCGTCATGACGGAACACCTGCAGTAGGTGAAGCGTGGCGCTCTCGTGAAAGCGAGTCCCAAGTCTTCGTGGGAGTCTCCGTATGCGGTACTCCCTTGATGTCTTCCCAAGGAGCTTTAGTCACTTGGGCCTTGATAATCTTCTCCCAGGGCTGGCGTGCCTCGTCGGAGAGGAGGTTTCCATAAAGCTCGAAGGGCTTCGCTCCAGCCGTTGCGACGGCGAGCCGCATCTTCTAGAGCTTTCAAGACCTTGTCATACGTGGCCTTGGCTTCTACTAGGGCAGGTGATGCAGCCTCGGTAGTCGTACCGGGCGCCTCTTGTTTATTGCCCTTCTTCTTCTTTTCAGCATTACGTGCCGTGGCGTAATCCTGCTTGGCTAGTTCAGCCTCGATCTTGGCTGTTTCAACAGCCTTCTCGGCTGCCGCGAAGTCCGTGTCAAGCCCCATTTGCTTGCATGCGTGAATCGCGGATCTTACATGCAGTAGAAACTGCTCGGGAGTCCCGGACGCCCATACTGCCACCTTCAACTCGTTTCCGTGTTGGGGAGAGTCAGCTTGAAATAGGTGGTCTTTTTGTCCTTCGCGAGGGCATCCTGCACGGGATCCTGCTCAGGAATGTAGCGTATGGGGAGTTCTTCCCTCCAACGCCACGCTCGCACTCTACCCACTTAAGCCCTTCGGGAATCGCTTTCACGGAGGACATGGCTCGTAGTTTTTCACCTAAGCTAGTGCCTAAGAAGAGCTTCTTGTAGGGACTCCTTGGTGGACTAAGAAAAAAATCGTTCGCACGGTGACGTGCAATGAGCGTAGTACTCTGCGTGGTAGACCTTGCTTTTGTTCGACCGCCTGTGGGTCGTCGGGATGAGCCTTCGTGTGGTTGAGATGCGAGCAACTTACCGAGTTCGGCTATCGTGCGATAGTGACCTAAGCCGGAAGTAGTCGAAAAGTAGTTGTAGGTAAGGAAGTAAAAAGGGATGTTCCAGTTGTTTGGAGTTTAATTTTATGAGCTATAAAACTGATTGAAAATGAGGACTGCCTCATGGTAGTCCTCTCTAGTTTATCATGCAATTTTGCATGTAATTCGAGGATGTTAGGTTTTGATGCATCCTATTGGATTCATGCATGCCAAACTAGGTGTACATGCACCTGGTTTGGGCTGTACATGCATTCTTGCATGCCAAACTGAATCCAGTGGAATCTGGAATGGGCTGTATATTTAGTCCTACCAATTAGTAGTAATAAGCCCTGCAGGACTGAATAGTCTTGTTAATGAGTCCTGCTTCTATTTGGTGGGATCCTACCCTTAGTTAGTAGAAATCCCATTTGTCTTTGTACCCCTGGGACCTGTCCTTGGGCCCAGGAAGGGTCAGGAGTACCAGTAGGTATCCTTGGCTCATGTCAGTATGCCCATATTTAACATCTTGACATGCTTTTATGCACATAATTTTACCCTGTCCCATTGTCACAAAACATGCACAATGTCATACCAGTATGAGTAAATATACTGACATGCCCATCATAAATGACTTCCTATGTTTTGTGACAGTGAAACAGGGCAAAATTAGGCATAATTGCATACCATATGTACCAGGGCATTTCAGTTTATATTACCGCTTAGTATATAAACGGGTACTAACATCTATATAATTTTTTTGCAACGACAAAGTCGTTACTCCCTCTTGCTCAAAAACATCAGTCTTCGGCCTGTTTCCTGTCACTATACCATTTTCACAAACTTTCGAAGTAACCTCCCAACTCAATCCCTACTTTGCAGTGCAGCATGGCAAGCAGGCCGGCAGCCAACTTCCCCCCATTCAACTAAGCTAGAGATCACAGATCAATCATTCTATGGACAACATGCAGTTTATTCCCAGTCCAGCCCATATCAGTTGCAATTCTGTTCTGTTTTGCTAATGTATGGAATTTTATGATACAGTGTGGTTGTGAAACACTGTCATCATGGGGTTCATATAAAACTTGCACTCACATAATTTTGAAACTACTCTGGCAACAATGATTAGCCAATCCAATAATCTTTCCACTCTATTTAGACTTTGATGCATTGTGCCCAGCGGTCCAGTCATTTTGTCTGAAAAGGAGTTAGTAACATGACTAAAGGGCATGTTAGAGAAACAATGTTTTAAGCAGACACAAAACAAAAACTCACACACAATGTCTTCTCAACCGATTGTCTTAAGAATTTGCCTTTTCTATTAGTGATGGCAATCAGTGCATCAGATGGTTGGGAAAATAATTTGAACTGCATTTGGCAAATAAGTTCAGTGAGTTCAATTCAATAAGGATGCTTGATGCAGACAATCAAGTTTAAACTTGCATGAATTGGTTGTAGTTTCTCACACAGAGCCACTACAATGTTGTACCACAGCAAGGATGCATCCCCCTTAGAAAGATGATGAAAATTTAAAGCAATGAGAAACAGTTGTGCCTTTGCCACATTGTGTCACTTTAGACTGATAGGGGACATTCTCATGCAGGCTGAATTCTGAGGCCATTTTGCATCATGCCTTCATGTTGTGATAAACAAAATATTGCATTGAGTAGCATGTAGATTAAAAAAAGTGTCTGCAGTGGCGATTTGTCAAATGTAAAGAGACTGTCATGAGAGAGTCAGGTACAGCTGAAGAAATGAATCAGCAATGGTGCAAAAACGTTTTGACAGTGAAAATTCAAAATACTATGGTTTGATGTGTGTCAGAAGCCCCACAAGTTGGTAATGGTGATGTGGGGTGAGCCATGTCCGATGATTGTTGATGGTCTGTAATATATTTTTCAATGGTACGATATGACTGAGTTACTGAAAGCGGATCCATGGCATCAGACATGCTAGAAATCAGTCAACATGCAGTAACTTGGGGTACCCTCTAGCAGGTAGCAGTTCTCTAACTGGATCTAGTAGTTGCTAAATTTTGGTGACTATGGTACTTTCTACTATGATTTCGCAGTCTAGCTTGAGACCTCAAGTACATAACGCAGGTTAGTGACACATTTTTATTTTATGTCCAATATCTGGACTTTTTCTGCATTTAGTTGATTATGTGTGTTCTCTTGCTAGAATCTGCTGGAATGTAGGTACTAGTTTTGGAAAAGGTCTAGCAGCTCCCCATTTTTAAGCACCTTTCACTGTAGTTCATAAGACCCACAGAAATTTAAATTTAACGCTACGTACCCCTAGTTCTAGTTTGATACTTAGTAACATAGTTACTTTGTGATACGTCAAAAGATATATGGTGTTATTTTTTGTCAGTGGGATCGAAACCCGTGTTCGCTTGATAGCAAATTTTTGGTAATATATATTACTCTGAGTGAGACTGGTGTAATATTATGTCCCACAAAATATCATGGGTTTTTAGACATGATGTGGGCGACTATCAGAAATTTTACGCGCAAAAATCATGATAACTCCAAGGATTCACTTGGGTGTTATTTCTGGAGAAACATGGTGGTATTCTTGTACTTGCCTCCAGACAACCGGTCAGTGTATCTAAGACGCCACTTCAAAAATACCTTTTTTGTCAGATAATGTGTCACATCATACACTTATATTTTGCTTAGTTGATAAGTTGGACCACTCCATGAACATGCTCATTGTTTGTCACAACAGACAAGAAACCATCTTCTCATTTTTTGATGAATAATACAACATGTCTGAGAAAAACCATACTTGTCTGAGGAAAACCATTCTACTCAGGTAAATGTACCACACCCAGTGCCTTTGAGCATGCAGTTACTCTATCACTTAACCTGGTGGTGGGTCTTCTTACAAACCTTGCCAACATTGTGTTTATGAAAGGGATGAAATCACTTGGAAATGAGTCTTATGTGAACTTGATGAAGCCAAAGAATATCAAATAAAATGTAACTATTCATATACCATATATCTCTGTCCACAAGATCCCATGGATTATAAGGTATGTTTGTTCTGATTTCATTGACATTTGTAGTTTCACCTACTATTTGACTGAGAGAAGAGATGCCAGTTCTCGTTCAGTAGACCTGGCAGCCTCACAGGGCATTCCATCCACCGAGTAGCAGAGGGGCGTAAACGACTCCTCATACTTGTCTCACTGTTTGTGAGCAAAGTGCTTCAGAGGCTTGGAAGAAGAGAAGTTACCATATGACTTGGCATCTGTATCAACAGTTGAATGAGCTCATTGCCAGAAGCCATGAGCATTGACATCTCCTCTGGCCTCCCCTCAAAGTGAGTTGCAGGTGGTGTGGTTGGCTCCTGGTTGAGTTCTTATGCCATCACCTTAAAAGATGAGTGGTTTGGTAGGGACATGATGTTCTCTCAGAGCCAGGCCACACATGTGGGCCCATTCATCATGCACATCATTGGGCCTGGGGAACCAATCCTCCTTTCTTGCAGTCAAGATCATGCTCAACAGCGAATCTTGCTCCACAACCATCACACTTTCTGGGTAGTCATCTGGGGACCATACCATATGAGGGAGATGTTGTCATGCCATTCCTGGAGAGAGAGCTCCATGCAGCTCATGTGATCTGGAATTGCTCTCAACCAGGTGCCTGTTTCCGTCACCCTCTTGAGCCTTTTCTGCACCTTAGGCCCCCTCCTCTGTGAGATGTCCTCCAACACCACCTTTTCATACATTATCCTTGACTCCCATGCAGCATTTCCAGCCCCATGGACACATCCTGCATGTGCCTCATTGTCAGGTTGACTGGTGGAGATGAAGGATTTCACCAGCACGTCAGTGGCCTCCACTGAAGTCTGATACAGTTGTGCCGTCACACTGACAGGTTTGCAGATGGCCAGTCCACCCTTTTTACCCCTTGAGCAATGAGCAGACAAAGCTCATCAGATATGGACTCCTGTTCTCCTTGTAGGGTGGGGATGAACTGCATCCACAGTGCCACATCAACTGGTTTCATGTGTGGGCCAACTTCTGGCTCTACTCGACAGAGGTATTGCCATTCAGCTTGGAGGCAGTTCACCAGGCCAGCATAGGCAGACTGAGGTTACCTCACTGCCACCTTTGCAAGCCATTCCATCCCGCTCTTCATCAACTTCTGCAAGATTGGTTGCAGCCATCGCTCCTGCATCCTTGATGATCCAACAAAGCCCCCAACATATTGTTGTCCCCAACTCCACCTCACCGGCAGTCCAGACGCATCCAGGATGGTTTTGGCATTGCTTTCCATGCAGTTGGGGCAAATGGCCCAAGATTTGGCTGGTGCATGGATGTAGCCCACAGTGGGACCCTTTGTGCACAGCTTACTGAAAAGCCTAGCCATTTGAGAGGCTCTCCCATAGATGGAATAGTCATCGACATACCAGGGCTGGAGTAGTCCTGGATGGCATTTTCATAGGTCTTCAGCTAGGCTGAGTAGTGAGACTCCGTAGAGTATCATGCCCAATGGGCAACCTTGGGTGACCCCTTCCTTCAAGAAAAGAAACTGAGGCTCTATCCCTGATTGTGCATGAACCATCAACCTTGCATTGTCTCTGCAGAGTGTGAAGGCAAAGCAGGACCCTCATGCCCAGCGATGACTCACTTCCCACAGCATGTTTTGTTGATTCAGATTGTTTAATTCATTGTCTACACCAGAAAGAGTCAGTACAAATGGATCCTCCAAGTCTTCCTGCAACTCCACAGCATCCTGAAACATTTTTTCACTTGGCAACACCACCCTCAGCCTCTTCCGTCTCACTCCTCCAGAGGTAATCATTGAACTCCCACTCTTAATAGTCTTGGGACTTGTCCTCAGCGGCCTTTTTCCTGATGGAATGAATGGCCCCTTTGATACCAGCTTCAAGGCTCGCACAGAGTTGCGTGCTCCTGCATGGAGCCTTACCCTCTCTTACTCTGTCAGGATACACTAGCCAGCATTTGCCAATGCCAAGAGGCTGTACTCCCAGCTGCTTGTTGAGGGCAACAAGCCTTCCTTGCCACGTTGCACAGTAGGCAGCCCAAGGTGGAAAGGCGTTCCCAAGCCAGGGTGTCCTCTCTATCATCTTTTCCCTGAGATCTGATGAGGCCTTACCGTAACAAAGCAGGGAACTCTTGAGGAGTGATGAATCCATGCTGCTGCAGCATGCTGCAGCATGCTATGCCCGTCAACTTCCTTGCAACTGAATCAACCATTTCAAGGCTGCAGTCAAGAGGAATGGGGTCAGGGACCTTGTTGAACTTACAGAAGGCCAGACAGTTGGGGTCCAAAAGGTCTGGTAGACATTAGTCCAGGTGCTTGTCTTGGAGTACCTCAATCACTGGCCTGCCTGTTTTGGTGCAAAGGTCCTCAGGCCCAAGGACTCCTTCCCTTGGTCCATCATTCAGGTTCCTGACATTGGCATTGGTACGCAGATTCCCATTAAAGACAGATTAGTTGTAGTGCCAAGCCTCCTGCTCCTCGTCGACACCCCTGGTGCCTCTGCTTGCATGAGTGAATGATCATCATCATGATATTCATTGAAACATGTAGGTGCATGTGGATCAGCTTTTGGTGACACAACAAAAGGAACCAGGACCAGGGCAATCAACCAAGGCTTGGGTATGTATAGTTTGCATGACATGCATCGCAGTGGTCAGTACTTGGTGGTATGCTTTGCAGCGACCAATGATTCTTCACTTAGTGTCTAACAAGAATTTTCTGGAGGAATGTGTTTTGGGATCAATTTCACATAATGCATTCATTCATGTAATAAATTTTCATAATTGAAGGCAATGGACATTTCTAATATTGTCATTAAGAAACATTTTCTGTCATGTCTTAAAGGTAACATATTATAAGACAAGGATAGCAATGTAGCCAGAATTGGAGGATCCTTTCACAAATGTTTTTGGCTGTATTGTTCTTTATCACAATCAAGTGTTATGAATATCCAGAGATGTCCATGCATTGAATAGGCTTCAAACAGCAGCTGAGTCATCACTCTAACTTGAATGTTTCCATGAAGAAAAGTGTAAATCAAAGCAATTCACTTCTTCTTTCTTTTCCCATTTCTTTACTCTGGTTTGCTCTCTTCTCCAGGGATCTGGTTTCTTATGTTTTCCAGTTTGGTGTATAAGTTTTCAGGGTCATCGAGCATGCTTTTTAACCACCATTGGTAGACATATTCTATGGACTTGTCATGCAAGTATAATCTGCTCACCGACGAGTTATGTTTTATTTTAGAATCATCATATCTAGGTTGAATCCAATGTGTCTCAGCCGTGAGTTCACAAGGTTTTCTTAAGTACCACACTTTTATGTTCGCAAATGCATTTTAGCTGGGCGATCATTGTCAACATTATTCATACTAAAAAAAACAGTGAAGTAAGGAGTATCATCCTTATTCTAATTTATTCTTCTGTTTGTGTTTGACGACAGTTAACCTTTGTGCAAACATTATCTACAGAAGGAATTATTTAAAGTACCACACAACGTTTCAAATCTGAATGCATGTGAGTCATTAAAGTTGACTTAGTTGTGTATTGATCACAAATGCACAACACACTTCAAAGTTGACTTTACTGTGCTTTGATCATGAATGCACATGGATCTGCCAAGTTGACTTCACTGTGGTTTGATCATGAATGCATGTGGATCTGCAAAGTTGATTCACTGTTCTTTGATCATGAATGCATCTGGAGTGGTATCATGTGTTTCAATATTGAATGCACATGGAATTAGAAGACAGAATACTTTGTACTCTTGATGTTTACATTATGTGACTATGTTTGAAGCAGTCAAACAATAGTATTTGCTCTCTAATCTGAAAGACAATCTGCTAAATTCAGTCTCTTGAAGGGTGATCTCTACTTCTGCAATGTTGTTACTATCAAGTGTCGTGAATTTGCTCAAGCTATTAAGCAAGTTTGCACACTCTCATGCAAGCAAACTGTCAGTCCTTGATCTAATTCATGCAACATTATTGCAATGGAATTGCTCAATTGTTTTTTCATGCAACATCATTGCAGCAGTGGGACTGCTTGTACCTGCAATATGTTGTGATCTAACAACCATTGTTGACTGAGAAGTTGTTCTCACAACTACCAGTTTGTTCACAATATTGAAGCATAGGCATTCAGCCTTACTTCCACATGAACTCAACTTGAGTTTGTGAGTTTGTGAAGAAGGAGTATCATGCTTCTCACCCTTTTTATCTTTAAAATAGTCAGTTCATCGACTGCATTTTAATGAGACCTTAGCTTTTACTATCAATCAAGTGGTCTTTAGTTGTACAAACTATGTTTGATAGCAATCAAACATACAGTGTGCATCCTTGCGACTGCACATGGTGATCGCTCATATCGATGCAATACCTACAGGGTGCCTGTGGTGCCTGCTGCCTCTTAATGACAAGTTCTCTATTGGCCATCTCTCTTGGATGCAAACATCATTGAAATTGATCTTCTTGATTGTAATTCTGATCAAGCAATTCTCATTGTGATCAACCTGATTAATTGCACACGGTCTTCACAGTCATTTATGCACAAGATATCACTGTGGGGCTCATGACACCTGCTGCCTTTGTAACACTCAATCTTAAGCAATCAATATAATGATTGTAATTCCTGATCAAATATTTCTTGCCATGATCAATCTGTTCTTTGGTGCATGTATACTTTTCAGTTGTTTGTTTTGGAAGGCTCATCACAACAGAACTTTGTCCGCATCTCACCAACGTGATAATCATCATAATTGGACAAGATCTGGAAGCTAATTTGGCTGATTGTCAAGTGTTCGGCCTCACTGAACTCCCACCAAGTGATCCTTGCCGTGGCTAAAAACGCAATCAAAATCATCAACAAGATGATTGTTTTGATTTTTCGTTTCGATTATTACAATCTGCAAATGATTGATTATTGTTTGACTTTTTCAATTCTTGGCAACCAAGTGGGGTAAGGCACTGAGCACTGAGAGATTGGACCAATCCTGACATTTTTGGGGGCTCTACCCTTTCTGTCATAAATCATGTTAAGATGTCACAAAAAGATGAATTCTTTGTAACCTGTTTGGGTAAAAGATGTAAAATACAATGAACTCACCTCAAAATGGACCTGGTTTTCTTCAAGGTGCATCCAAACTCAGAGTTTATGTGCTTCATGAATGTGGGCAAAAAATTGTTATTAAACAAAGTGATTTATGTGTGTGTGGAGGAGTAGGGGACCATGCTTTCAACATATGAAGGAGAATGGGTCGTGCATTCCAGAATTGTTGGAATCAGAGTTTGGTTTCTTATTTTAAACCAGGTTCAGCTTGTGATTGTGTCCCCCACCATGATCAACAGCAATTTTTGTGTTGCATAATTCTATTTTGCAACACAACTGTTGCACATAATATTATTGGGTGATGCACTTATATTTCTTAATGTTGACCCCATGCAACTGCATCCCAAAATTGCTAACAATTTTGTGCAGGAGATGGCATTAGTGAATCAAATGTTGAGATTTTAGGGGTTGGACAATTCGACTTCAGAATGATGAGGAAAAGGAGCTGAGAAATTTTGGTCAAAAGCAGGCAATAACTCAATTGGTTCTATGAAAAATGTGCCATACACACATAAAGATTCTTCTCCATAGCACTCACAACGCATCATATATTGTGTAGGTTGTTGAGTACAGAATACAAACAAGTCCCCAATAGTTGTAGGAAGCTGTGATTCACTGATGCCATCAGCACAAGGCTGGGTAGCCATTTTGAATGCTCCAGTCAATTTCATTAGAAAAATACAACCGCAAAAGTTGAAAAGAATATGGACTTTTTTGCCACATTTAAGTCTTGTATTATGTGGGGGCCATGGTGCAGACTGATATGATGTATCAATCAATTGATCAATTATGGGAAGGGTTAGGGAAGGGTTGTCAGTTCTGCTGGCTACAGCAGAACTGGGTTGCTTCTGTGAGGAACTCAAGGGAGTGGTGACATCTTAGTTTGTCAGATGTCTGGTAAGACTGCAGCACCAACACTCCAAGGTTGGCAAAAAACGACAGAATTTGAAGAGAACCACTCATCAATGAAGTCAATGCAAACAATACCAGCCAAGTGACAGACACATCCAGCTAGGAAATTTGAACTCGAGGAGTAAATGCAATCAGCAAAATAAATAACTGGGTGAAGTGTTCTCCATCAATTTTAAAAAGGAAGTCTATTTTATTGTTGTGTGCTATCAAGCATTGAGTGATGCATAGGTGACCTGTTCCACACATTGATATCATTCAGAATATGTGCAAACCATAAGGAATGGGGCAAATCTACAGATTATAATCTGCAACAGCTTTGCTAATGATCAGAAACCCTGCCTTACCTTCAAACTGTCCCTTCCAAACAGATGGCCAAGCAGCCTGATAGGTTTTGACACACCCAAACAACCTAGAGCACCATCAATGCCATGTATCTTTATGCAGTGCAATATTTCCTCCTGAGTCACTTTTGTTGCATATCTCAATTAGTAATTGAAAATCTCAGACCATTCAAAATGGACTCAGATCAGGTCGAATAAACACTTCCATGCAGTAGCTCTTCCAATTGAAAGTAGTCTTTGAATTCATAAAAAAGATGCAATACAACAGCTCATCTTCTATTCAGCAAGAAACATGAGAAGTGGACTGATTGACATCTCTCCACAAAAATCAAAAGAATGAGTAGAGAGTTTATCACACAAAGCAAGTTTTTGTAGCATAAGGTCAAGCATTTCCTTCTGCAATCTCAATATCCCCTTGAATTGTCTTTGTCAAAACTTGGTACAGGATCAAACTAATCTGTCATAATGCATGTAAGAGGATATCATTTTTCATATCTAATTTTCTTCCTCCATTCAGGAGGTAGAGAATCCAAACTCATCACCAATCCATTTCTGGTAGCAAGGCCACAAATTATACTTGTGCTGTTGGTTTTGAAAAAACTCTAAACAATCAGCTCCATTTTGTTGGATTTCATGTCACACTAATTCATTGTATTTTTGAGGATGGCATTAGTGCACTACTGCTTAACACTTTCCACAGCAAAACAGCCTTATCATGAAAGATTGATTCCTTGATAGAACAAAAGGTTTTCAAGAACCTGTGAAATTTGTATGTTTGTTTAGTGTATGTGCTGAGTTATGATGAGAGTGCGGCAGAAGAGTTTAAAAGCCCCATATAGCAGTTAATGTTTTAACATATGTGTCATGAAGCCACCTAAATCTACCATATATCTGTGTCCTCTGAGAAGAGTCTGATTTATAGCATTATTCCTCTCATTCTTCCGTTCTCTCCGAGCTTTGATTATAAGAACATCATCAAAACAGTGCCCCTCATCTAAAGTGTGCCATACAAGCAATGAAGTTTTTTGTCATTATTATCATGTCTTCCTTGATCTGATAAGTTTTATATTTCCTCTCTTCAAAATAACTTAAATCCTCCTAAAGGAAGTTGTCAAGACCTGCGAAGAAATGCAAAAATAGTTCAAATGGGTATCCACCAATGGAGTACCAAATCAATGTTTTCCTTGACATATTTATCGCAATTTGAGCATGATTTTGCTAGGAGAGATACTCTATTTTCCCTACTTCTCCCATTGAGAGTTAATCACAATACATCATGTGCATGCAATCTGATTAAGTAGTGAGTTTGCATGCTATGCTTCACTGGTAATCTGGACACCTAAATTATTGAGACACTCTTATAATGAGCGCCATCACACCCAGGGGACATTTCTTGTTAGAAAGCTACACAGTTCAGAAAATGACGACAGAAAGAAATGTTTACTTGTAGCACAGATTGTTATGCAGTCCTTGTAATTGTGGAACTACCAGTAGTTATCTTTAAAGTAGCAGTAAGCTTTCATTTCAAAATCCTTGATATGGAGTAGCATTTAGGATCATTTGTTTCATGCCAAACAAAAACTGTATGAGGTTTGCATTGTCTATCTATCCTAAAACTGAAACTGGACCCATCGTTTCTTTAGTATTCTCCCGCGTCAGCAGTTGCATTGTAATCATGAACTGAAAATATGTCATCGTGATCATCCAAATTGAAGTCATCATTGGCAAAGTCAAAAAAGGGTTCGGAAGTCTCACGAGTCCTATGAGTAACATAAGACATGGCCATAACCCATAGAACATCTTGTAGGTTGACCGCCAACACACGCCAAGTGATGGGCAAGTAACGGAATGCTAGAAATTGATAGGGTGCCAACAAGAGCGCTGCCATCCACGATGCTTTTACGTTGTTCATGTATTCTTCTTCGAGCTCTTGCGCCAAGTTGCTCCCGTGTCCTTCTACCAGTGCAGTGACAATCATCATTCCCGCCACATAGGGGAAGGCCATGACCACTTGATCGAAAGCAACGTGCAGAAGTGCAGCGAGATATTGTCGTTTGCTGACTTCATACGTCTGGTCAGAAGGGACCTCTGTCTTCACATTGTCATCTTCTTCATCACGAAACGAGCCTGTCGACTTCAGATCTTGTTCCTTGTGAACACATTCCTCAATGCAATGAATGGGACAGATGTACTCATAAAACTCGAATACGAAGTGAAGCATCGGGCCACTGACGCAAGACCCTTCAATAAACATGGCAAAGATTCTGCGATTGTCAAATAGTATGTCCTTGTCTTTCAAAGCCGTCCCAAACTCAATCATTTGCGCCAAGACATCTCCCAAAACAGCCAATGTGCCTGCGGTCAGACTTTTTGTGCGGACGGGATGCGATTCGAGTTGAGCTGCGTACCAATTTCCCACGTTTGAGACGCATTCCATGCAAGACACTCTCCTGGCACTCGTCTTTACATCGTCGTCATCTGGATGAATAGTGTATCCGTCAATTACGGGGAAACTTTTTCCTCCTTCTTCACAGCGCTCTGTGGATGAACAATCAGCTTCGGGGTGCGTTTGCGAAGAGGTGTCCGACTCGGTGTGCAGCGTGGTGTACCGGGGGGCGGCGGATGGCCGGGAATAGGAACATGATGTGAAATAGAATTGTTCCCGATTGTGTTGAAACTAATGATCGCGGCTTCGTGTGGGTGATGGCGATCGTCTATCGGGACGCACGCCATTTTGGAAGAGAAGGGGTGAGCCGTGGACTTGAATATCGAGCAGCAGTAGCCGGGGTCGACTTAGGAAGGTCGCGCTATCAGTGATGGTCAGTTGAAATTCATGCAATGATAGAAGCTCTGCTTAAATAAAAGGTACATCTGATGAGGACACCTATGAAATTATGTCCTCTTCAACAGAGTGCACCAACTGTTGTATTGTATTGTACAGCGTGCCAGATGCGCATGGTACCATACCTCAGCCATACCTCTATGATTGCCAACTAACTGAAAGCTTGAAGCTCCGCAAAACACATTACGTACCATAATCGTCCCATGTCATTGTCCACAGTTTTGCGATGGGATTGAAACTGATAGAATTGCCTGCTTTGGTATTACCACTATCTCTTTCCAAATCTCAACTGCCCAACTCAGGTATTATGAAACACCAATCTCTTATGCGACTTAAACGAAAATAATTGAACGGCTTTCGCTAATTTGTAGGAGTACTGTATGGGGAATTAGTATATTAAATGTATTCCTTCTGTCGACTTCTTGTAATAAAATAATGACCGATAGTGATCCGAACAACACCCATTATCAAAATTGGGTCCTTTACGAAGGGGTGTACGTCTGTCTGTCAGACAGCGGCAAAAATACATTTTTTGGAGGGATTTTCACATTCCCGAAGCTTCACACTACTTTTGTATTTAACTCAAAAATAAAAGGACTAGGTTCCAGATTTGGACTAGTCATCACAAATAGAAATATTCCAGGGAGAAAAAAAATTTAAGTTATGAACCGAACAACACCCATTACTCGATATAATATGTCAACATTGGGTCCTATACAACGGGACGCCTGTCGCAAGACTTGCAACTTTCGACAACTTTCGACATTAAATAAATATCACCAGCAGTATTGTATGATGGTCATGAAAGGTAGTCACATGAGTCAAAAAATTGCCTCGGTTGTCATTTGCTGTCAGGTTGCCTCACGAAAAAGTTGTCTGACTTGGGTAAGTGTTAGTGTTGGGCTTAGGGTACCTAACCCTAACAACGGCAGGATTTTCAGAACCATACAGAAAGCTTTACAATTTTTTAATGAAAGAAAAAACAGGAAGACTAGGTTCCAGATTTGGACTAGTCATCATGAATAGAAATATTCTAGGGAGAAACACATTTTATGTTACGTATGGAAGTATTTAAGTAACCTATGTAAAAAGCAGCCGGCATGGTTGATTTTGGCTATGCAACAGATAACTTTATTCAGCTCACCAAACACATACCACTAGCATTCCAACAGCATACCAACAGCGTACTACTAGCATTCCAAGGCATACAACAAGTGTACCAAAGTATATCAACAGCTGACTCACCCTTGGTCACAGTGAAAAGAGGGTGACCTAAGCCGGAAGTAATCGAAAAGTAGTTGTAGATAAACGAAGTAGAAAAGATGTTTCAGTTGTCTGAAGATTTAATTTATGAGCTAAAAAACTGATTGAAAATGAGGACTGCCTCATGGTAGTCCTCTCTAGTTTATCATGCATTTTGCATGTAATTCAAGGATGTTAGATTTTGATGCATCCTATTGGATTCATGCATGCCAAACTGGGTGTACATGCACATGGGTTGGGCTGTACATGCATTCTTGCATGCCAACCTGAATCCAGTGGATTCTGGATTAGGCTGTAGATGTAATCCTGCCAATGGGTCCCCCAGGACTCAGTGGTCTTTAGTAATAAGCCCTGCAGGACTCAATAGTCTTGTTAATGAGTCCTGTTTCTATTTGGTGGGATCCTACCCTTAGTTAGTAGAAATCCTATTTGTCTTTGTACCCATGGGACCTGTTCTGGGGCCCAGGAAGGGTCAGGAGTACCAGTAGGTATCCTTGGCTCATGTCAGAGGGTAGTTTTGGAGGAGGATACAGTTGTAATTAACGATGATGGAAATTAATGAATTGAATATTAAAATTTTATTGTAATTTACAGGAAGATGGTTGATGGTGCTTGTCCATCAACCAAACTTCTGCCCAATGCACATGCGTCAAGTTGTGATGCACCCGTTGTTAAGAGCACATAGTATCATGATACTATGTGTGCACAGTACTTAGTATTAGGATACTACATATGTTAGAAAAGGGAGCATGGCACAACACACCACAACATACAAAGAGTGTGCTGCCATACACTCACACCTGCAATGTAGAACTCCAAAAGAAGTGCCAACTGTATTGTTTGTTGATTAAACTTTGGGCCCACCAAAGCATACCACTAGCGCACCAAAGCTTAAATAGTGCACCACACAGACAACAAATACCTATGGCATTCTTCAAGATTATTTTCAGTCATGCACTTCTTTGGTTGGGCATGACATGTATCATACGTACTCAGCATAACATGTATTTCTCCCAGATTTGGAATTGTCATGACTTTTTCCAGAAACTCATAGAAGCCAGCATTTCACAGCCTTGCTCGCATCACCAAACAAGAGAGACATACCACCACCCCAGCTGTTTGTCATCCACTGGAAGCATCTATCATCTAAAAAACATGATGACACAAATGCTTATCCATGGCTGCTTGGATGTTGATGATATTTTCAGCCATGATGCATGACCTAAGCAAAACCCTTACTCAAATAAAAATTTGTGAGAATGCAAAATGCTACATAGTATGTAAAGAGACATAACTTCAGCATAAAAAATAGTAATCCTGACGTAACCTTTTGAGTAGTCCAGTGCAACCCATTGCCAATGATCACTGGATCAAATCTGGCCAAATCATGGCATTAAAAATTGTGTTTATATTCCCATTCATCTGCAAGAGAATTATGATAAGAAAGGATTGTGATTTTATTTTTAGTGCTAAAAGCAGGCGCTTGGGGAGGTCGAACATAAACACAAGACCTTTAACCAACAAGATTGTGAGTGAAAACTGGCAAGAAGGCTAGAGACTTTGGAACAGGTTGAAAATAATCCAGTCACACAAATTATGGTGTATTCTCATAGTTTGTATGTAACATGATGTCTTGATAGCTACATAGTCAAAGTCAACAGATCCAGATTAGCTATCCACTTCAAATGTGAAGCAATGATACGTAGTAATGTGGTAGACATTCTCATAGCACTACTAGTTTAGAGCACCAACCACTCTGAAGCCATCCAAGAATGTTTGACAAGTGCATCACATATTGAAAGAAACAAGCACCTTCACAAATCTTCACAAATAGAAAAAGTCAAAGGAATGCATACAGTGAGTGGAGCACTTCCTGCTCATGTAACAACACATCGAATATTATCTGCTCATCATGCACATCAGAGTAGTCTTGAGAGTTCCAATTGAAGCAGCATCAGCAAAAACATGATGAACACAAATGATAAATGTAAAACTCATTGAATGAAGTTAAAATGTATCTGATCACATATGTGTCACAAACATGTACACAACACTAAGTTTAACTAAAAGCCCAATCATGGGGGTTCGAGGAAACCAACTGTAGCGAATGGAACACAATACTATTGAATACCATACTCATTCAAAATGTAGAAGACAAGGAAACAGAATCAGAAGACTCTGTGCCCGGCACAAATGTATATGTTTGAAGGCATGGAGCATTTACTGTGAAGTTGAGGTGGGTCTCCTTTTCTGAGAGACAAATAGCTTCCACAAATGAATCCAGAGCTCATGCCTCTGTTTCATCCATAGATACAGATTCTTCTGTCATCAACATGGGGAAAGAACATCCTGTCTAAGGACAAAAAACAATGCCTCCATACTCAAAAGATTCATAGAAAGGGACAGTGCAAACTTTGAATCATCATCATACTCTGTGCAAAAATGTGCTGAGGGGGGATTGACATGAAGGTTTCTCATCACAGAAGGACCAATAGATGGAAGGCATAATTGGTCCTCAGAATGAATTAGAGTTAGAGGAAATGGTGAGCCTCAAAAAGCATAGTGAGCTTGGAGTATATTCTGTCATCTAATTTTCCATCATAAGCATTGACAAGTATCACACAGTTGAATTGGACCTGGATAGTACAGACTGTGACCTTGAGAAGCACCATGACAAAGATAATGTTGTATGCATTAACACCAAGTACACTGCATCCTCCCCATATACCATACTGAAAAAGAAAAGATCATGTACTCAAAGCACAATAGACTATGCCCGCATGTCTGCAATGTAAGACAATGTACCCATGGTGTGTGTTATGCAATGTCCACATCGTGAGACGACACATGTGAGCATCATGATGAGATTAGGTCCTGTACCCAGTTGCCAGGGGTGGGGGTTTGAAGATACAAAGGCATGGCAACTCCGGCTTAGCATGTCAGATGTACGATCAAAAAGCAGATGGTCAGGATGCCATCAAGAGTCATGAAGAAGATGGACAAGAGATGGCAATCATTGCACAACCCCAAATGAAACATAAAGTAAATAATGCTATCTAGATTGCAGATATTGTGTGTGAGCAGAGAGAATTCCACTATCACCTATGTTCTACCTCTTCTAATTAAGAATCCATCTGAACAGGACCTCGTGAACAATAGAGTAAATTGACAATGGCCCTCAAGAGAGCAAAACAAATTGCTACCATAGCACCCCAAATTGAGCAAGCCATCCATTGAAGAAAGAAAGATAAATGAGAAAATATCAATGCAGTCAGCTACACCACAGATATATACTCCCATCAGAGGCATACAGTTCAACCAATTCACACCATGCCCAGACTTGTAGCAACACTAGCTGTGGATTGATGTCCATCAACAGTACCAAAGAAGGGAACAAAATGATGGCAGTGACAAAAAGAAGACTCCTTGGTTGTCAAGTTGTTGAGTTGTTTGAAGGAAACATACCCTTGGAGGGAAACTCGCAATTAGTGGAACATGACCTTTGAAGAAATAGAGTGACTGGGCAAGCAGATGGGTCAAGTTGTCTATTATGAGAGTCAAATCAAAAATAATTGACAGGTTCAGTAGTAAGCTGAAGGCTGGGTCTAATGGGGTCATTGAAGATGGACAGCCAAAGAACTGTATAAACTAGGGAAACGATCTCCAGAATTCCATACATAATCATGGGAAGATGATGGGTCACTGATGGGATAGTAATTGGTAGAGGACTTGGGAGTGCTTCCAATGATGAGGGGTCAAAATAAAAATATCTCTTCAATGATCTTGCTGGATATCAGCTGTGGGAATGGCACATTGTAGCAGTGGAAGCATGTGTTGGTGGGCACTAAGTGAAAAATCATGGCTGCCACCCAAGCCCATAGGGAAGGGGACTTGAAAGGATGCACTTTCACGCCCTCATCAGACAGCAGTTTTATGAGACTCCTATCACTTGTGACACTGAGAAGTGATGGGAGATTGCAAATCATTGAGCCCTTGCAAAAAGACAAATTTGACACTACCTCCCTAAAATTTCTCATGCCACAAAATTCTCACGAGGAGCTAGCAAAACAACCTCCTAGCAGATGTCCCTAGTACATCTGATGAAGAGGAATGAGGAAAGTGAAAAGTAAAGTATTGATTGCAGGGAGTAGCTATAATTTTTAATTCACCCCTGATGGGCACTTCACCATGGCTACTGCAACCCCCTCACAACCAGTGCTGCCAGTGTCTGTGCTGGCACTTGCTGCCTTTGCAAAATTGTTCAGTGACACCTCCAAAGATTGAACAATGCCCTTCTCTTGTCACCTCTCCCTCACAACCTCACTGAACCCACCAGGAATCCACCATTACAGACATCCATGATCGTCAAGTGGTATCTCGCTTCAACAACAGCTCATTGCCATAACTATCTTGGCTGGTAGAATGTCTCAACTCTACTATGCCCCCATCAATGGCAGGATGCCCTCATCACAAACAATCCTCCGGTAAATGATAAGTTCTTTGCCTTTGAAGGAAAGCTTGTTGCCAACAATAGACTGACATGAGCCAAGGATACCTACTGGTACTCCTGATCCTTCCTGGGCCCAAGAACAGGTCCCATGGGTACAAAGACAAATAGGATTTCTACTAACTAAGGGTAGGATCCCACCAAATAGAAGCAGGACTCATTAACAAGACTATTAAGTCCTGCAGGGCTTATTACTAGAGACCACTGAGTCCTGGGGACTCATTGGTAGGATTAAATATACAGCCCATTCCAGATTCCACTGGATTCAGGTTGGCATGCAAGAATGCATGTACAGCCCAACCCAGGTGCATGTACACCCAGTTTGGCATGCATGAATCCAATAGGATGCATCAAAATCTAACATCCTCGAATTACATGCAAAATGCATGATAAACTAGAGAGGACTACCATGAGGCAGTCCTCATTTTCAATCAGTTTTTTAGCTCATAAAATTAAATCTTCAAACAACTGGAACATCGTTTCTACTTCGTTTATCTATAACTACTTTTCGATTACTTCCGGCTTAGGTCACTATCGTACGATAGCCGAACTCGGTAAGTTGCTCGCATCTCAACCACACGAAGGCTCATCCCGACGACCCACAGGCGGTCGAACAAAAGCAAGGTCTACCACGCAGAGTACTACGTTCATTGCACGTCACCGTCGCGAACGATTTTTCTTAGTCCACCAAGGAGTTCCTACAAGAAGCTCTTCTTAGGCACTAGCCTAGGTGAAAAACTACGAGCCATGTCCTCCGTGAAAGCGATTCCCGAAGGGCTTAAGTGGGTAGAGTGCGAACGTGGCGTTGGAGGGAAGAACTCCCCCATACGTTACATTCCTGAGCAGGATCCCGTGCAGGATGCCCTCGCGAAGGACAAAAAGACCACCTATTTCAAGCTGACTCTCCCCAATACGGGAAACGAGTTAATGGTGGCAGTATGGGCGTCCGGGACTCCCGAGCAGTTTCTACTGCATGTACGCTCCGCGATTCACGCATGCAAGCAGATGGGGCTTGACACGGACTTCGCGGCAGCCAAGAAGGCTGTTGAAACAGCCAAGATCGAGGCTGAACTAGCCAAGCAGGAGTACGTGACGGCACGTAATGCTGAAAAAAAAGAAGGGCAATAAACAAGAGGCGCCCGGTACGACTACCGAGGCTGTTTCACCTGCCCTAGTAGAAGCCAAAGCCGCGTATGACAAGGCTTTGAAAGCTCTAGAAGATGCAAAGCTCGCCGTCGCAACGGCTGGAGCGAAGCCCTTCGAGCTTTATGGAAACCTCCTCTCCGACGAGGCACGTCAGCCCTGGGAGAAGATTATCAAGGCCCAAGTGACTAAAGCTCCTTGGGAAGACATCAAGGGAGTACCGCACACGGAGACTCCCACGAAGACTTGGAACTCGTTTCACGAAAGTGCCACGCTTCACCTACTGCAGGTGTTCCGTCATGACGCTGGCGAGGCCCTCAAGTATTATATCACGAATACGCTGAAAAAGCCCAACCGGGTTTCGATTCGTCAGTTTTTGTCCGAGTAGAACAGCTCAACAGCTACCTCGAGACATTGCCCTGCCTGTATTACAGCCCGAAGGCTAATCAGGCGACCAAGAAAGTATTGCCTCTTGATGACGCTGACCTTGCGACTCATCTATTGCGCATGTGTCCAGCCAAGTGGCAAACCCAGTATGACCTCACAGAGAATACCACTCCGGTCAGTACTAGGGCCCTACTATTGGTCCTAGAGAATATCGAGAACAATGCGGAACTCGATAACAAGCCCGCTAGCACGACCAAGGCAAAAGGGGCTGATACAAAGCGGAAGATGGAGTCGATGGACTCCCGCATCCCCAAGAAGCCCAAGAAGGTGGGCTGGACCGAAAAGCACTGTGTGCTATGCAAGAAACATGGGGGGCCGCACAAAAGTCACAATACGCGTGACTGCCGCCGCTATAACAAGGACGGTACTCCTATCAAGAAGAATGGGGCGCAGGTAAGCCCGGTTCAAAAGAAAGGAAACCGGAGGGGCGAACTTCGCCCAGATAGTCCGGGCGGAGTTGAAGAAAGCTCTCCGCAAGAAGTCTAGTAAGCGCAAGAAACGTCGCGCTAATGACTCGGAAAGTGACAGCGATCCGACGACAGTTCGTGAAGGTGCGGGTCGGATAGCACTGGGGAATTACATAGATGTAAGAAACGTAAATTAAATACTGCAATTGACAGTTACACTACCCCCAGTCCGAGTAAAGCTATCCTGACTAATAAAAGTCAAAATCCAAAATCAATTAAATCAACTGTCACAAAACCAAGATATCAAAAAATCTTGTTCCAAAACAAAAATCCCGAATTAAAATTCGAAATAAAATGAAGTCAACGACATCATTCAACTTAAAAAGATCTTACGTCAAAAAAGTTGTCAGTAATAAAACACAACATACTGAGGCTGATGTGGACATGCCCAGTGTAAATTACAATATTAATCACAAACAGGAAGTGATTACAACAAACACCAAGGATCGCCTCGGTGTCACGGCATTAGTTGCCATAATGGAACCAGCGACTGAAAGTCAATCCGCAGAGCCTACAAACAACCTCTGCGGAGTCGCCCCAGTAACAAGATAAAAGTCCTATTGGACTCTGGGTCTGATGGAGACCTTATTTTCCTTCCTAAAGGAAAAGACAAGCCTTTTCCCTACCTGACTAGGCAGGTGCCAAAGTCTTGGCATACGCCAAATGGGAGCTTCCAGACAACTGGAAGAGGTAGGATCAGAGTCAAATTCTTTGAATACTCCCATTCCAAGGAGTACCTTCTACAACCCGATGTTGTGGAATACAAGGAAGATGACATGACCAAGCCAGGGTTTGACCTCATTCTTGGTAGTAATACCTTGAAAGAGTTAGGAATTGTCCTAGACTTTCGGACAAAGGAAATCACAGTAGATGACATCTCACTGCCAATGAGAGACATCAACAAACTAAAGACAAGAGCTACTGTGGAAAAAGCTTGGACTATGAACAATAGCATCTACCAAGAGACATCCAAGGAACCACAGAGCACTCTGGAGGCAACAAAACGCCTCATAAAAATACTAGACGCTAAGTATGAAAAGCGGATCTCAGGGCAATTGTCAGAGACAACTGCACACACCTAAGTGGCCCAGAACAAGCAAAGTTACTGGAGCTCCTACAAGAGTTTGAGGAGTTATTTAGTGGGAAACTAGGTGACTGGGATTGTAAGCCGGTCTCCCTCCAGTTAAAGGAAGGAGCACAGCCATACCATGGCAGGCCTTTTCCCATACCCAAGAAGCACATAGAAATAACAAAAAGAGAGGTACAACGACTATGTGACTTAGGGGTACTCAAATGGCAAGATGATTCTGAGTGGGCATCACCCACATTCATCATACCCAAGAAAGACAACACCGTATCGGTTGTCAGCGATTTTAGGGAAGTAAATAAACGGATAGTGAGAAAACCGCTTCCTATTCCCAAAATCAGCACTGTTCTACAAGAACTCGAAGGCTTTACATATGCCACAGCCCTTGACCTAAATATGGGCTATTATACCATTAGATTGGATCCAGATGCATCCAAAATATGCACCATTATCTTTCCGTGGGTAAGTACTCTTACCCACGGTTACCAATGGGCGTTGCATGTTCTCCGACATCTTCCAGGCTAAGATGTCTGAGCTAATGGCAACCCTTGAGTTCGTGCGAACTTATCTTGATGATTTACTATGCATCAGCAAGGGAAACCTAGAAGATCACCTTACTAAACTTAGAAGGGTCTTCATTAGGTTGCGAGACGCAGGCTTGACCGTCAATGCACGCAAGTCGCCTTTCTGTGCCGTGGAGACAGAATACCTAGGATATGTGCTATCCAGAGATGGTATAAAACCACAACCAAAAAGGTACAGGCAATCCTCGCATTAACACCGCCTCAAAATGTTAAACAGCTCCGTAGGTTTCTAGGCATGGTCCAGTACTACAGAGACATTTGGGCGAGACGCAGTGAAATACTTGCACCATTAACCAACTTAGTTGGTGAATGTGGACACACCAAAGTCACAAGGGCTAACAAAACCAAGAAAAAGCCGTGGCATTGGGATGACATCCATCAGCAAGCATTCGACACTGTAAAGGCAACTATCGCCGCGATGTTACCTTGGCCTACCCTGACTATTCCCAGGGATTTGAGATTTACACAGATAGTTCAAAATTTCAATTGGGCTGTGATTACTCAAAACAACAGGCGCTGGCGTTCTTCAGTAGAAAACTGAGTCAGGCGCAGCAAAATATAGCGTGACCGAACAAGAACTACTGGCCATAGTAGAAACACTAAAAGAGTTCAAAGGCATGCTTTGGGGACAACAGATTACGGTCTACACTGACCACAAAAATCTAATGCAGGATGCTCTAGGTCTGACCTCTGATCGAGTGTACCGCTGGAGATTACTCTTAGAAGAGTATGGCCCCACCATCGTGTATATCAAAGGCATCCACAACACCGCTGCGGACGCCATCTCACGACTGGACTATGGACCCGTCACAGATGACAGGTCAACCTGGATGACTTTTCGCCCAGTGTTGGTGCTACCACAACACCTCACAGCCAGAAGCATCCCTAGCATCCACCCAGGAATCCATGAACCAGGTGTTTGCTAATCGCAACGAAGAGGACTCCATCTATCCCCTCACAACCAGAGAGATAGCGGAGGCACAACAAGAAGATGAAAGCCTACTAAACAAAGGCTACTCAACTCAATTAGTTGAGAATATTAAAGTACTCTGCAAGGAGGGCAAAATGGTTATTCCAACAAGCCTCCAACACCGTGCGGTAGCTTGGTTTCACCACTACCTACAGCACCCCGACTAAACGCCTCAAGAAACTCTTCGCCTGTCGATGTATTGGAAAGGTCTAAGAACGACAGTCCAATCACACGCCAAAAGTGTCACAGTTGCCAGGTGAACAAACGCAGGCAGATAAAATACGGAAACTGCCAACAAAACTTGCCATCACCAACCCCTGGGAGGCTCTATGTGTGGACCTTATAGGACCGTACACCCTCAAGGGCAAGGACAAGACACAAATTGACTTCATGTGCATCACAATGATCGATCCTGCAACAAGCTGGTTCGAAATTGTAGAGTTGCCGGTATCACAGCTCCCAAGCTTGATATTCCCATGGGTACAAAGGGCACAAGGGCAAAGACACACATGTCCAAGAACAACAACCCTACTTTGACAAGACGTCAGCAACAGTAGGTAATTTAGTCAATAGGACCTGGTTTAGCCATTACCCACGTAGTCAATATATTATCTACAACAATGGAAGTGAATTTAAACTTCACTTCGAGACCCTCTGTGAGTCATATGGTCTGAAGCGTAAGCCAACCAGTGTCAAAACCCACAAGCTTAACGCAATACTCGAGCGGGTGCATCAAACAATCATGGCGATGCTCCGCACAGCTGAATTGGATATGGCCGACACCATCAGCGAGAGTGACATTGCTGACTTTCTCACAAATGCCGCATGGGCCGTTCGCTCTACCTATCACACAGTACTAAAAACTTCGCCAGGTGCAGCTATCTTTGGAAGGGACATGTTGTTTGACGTCCCCTACATTGCTGACTGGTCTAAAATAGGGGAATATAGACAACGGCAAACTGACCGTAACACAAGATGGGAGAATGCCTCTCGCGATAGACTGGGACTACCAGCCCGGTGACAAAGTACTGCTGCAAAAGACGGTATCCTCCGCAAAACAGAGAGCCGGTATGAAAGTGATCCTTGGACTATCACGCCAGTTCATACGAATGGCACAATAAGGGTTCAACGTGGAACTAAGTCCGAGCGACTTAACATTAGGAGAGTTACACCATATTTTGAATAAACTAAACACGACTTGTACCTTACCCCTTTCTCCTATCAAGACTTACGCCGTCATTGCTACACCATCTTTTTTCCTCCTCGCGGTTTTCTTTTTTTCCTCGAGAGGTTTTCTTTTCGTGAGCATTGACACCTTATCGCTCCATTCGTGGGGGCGAGTGACATGAGCCAAGGATACCTACTGGTACTCCTGACCCTTCCTGGGCCCAAGAACAGGTCCCATGGGTACAAAGACAAATAGGATTTCTACTAACTAAGGGTAGGATCCCACCAAATAGAAGCAGGACTCATTAACAAGACTATTAAGTCCTGCAGGGCTTATTACTAGAGACCACTGAGTCCTGGGGGACTCATTGGTAGGATTAAATATGCAGCCCATTCCAGATTCCACTGGATTCAGGTTGGCATGCAAGAATGCATGTACAGCCCAACCCAGGTGCATGTACACCCAGTTTGGCATGCATGAATCCAATAGGATGCATCAAAATCTAACATCCTCGAATTACATGCAAAATGCATGATAAACTAGAGAGGACTACCATGAGGCAGTCCTCATTTTCAATCAGTTTTTTAGCTCATAAAATTAAATCTTCAAACAACTGGAACATCTTTTCTACTTCGTTTATCTATAACTACTTTTCGATTACTTCCGGCTTAGGTCATAGACATACTGACCAGATTGATGATACCTTATGCAATCTCACAACAAATTAGCATGCAGGGCTTACTAGAAATGTCATCGCCCATTTGATTGCTGCGGATGCAAACCTACAAATGATGGGCCCCTTCACAGCTACTGATGCCCAAACTTACATGGTCATGACCCACAAAAATGCCCCCATTCTGCGTTTCACTGCATGCCTGTTGTGAATGGCACCAGATGGCATCACTGCGCATCACTTCTGGGAGACCATCTACTCTTTGATTGAAGGTAGCAGAAGAGTTGATGCATGCAGAGCACTTCTGCAGTTCTTCCAGCTCATGATAACAAAGGTGAGTGCCCAGGCAGTGCTATCAATAATCAGCATTACTAGGACTGCACCCCCCATATGACAGCAACTTGATCAGCCCCCAGCTTGAGATCCTCCAGCACTACCTCCCACAACGGATTGTTGCAGGATGGGGAGTGCTTGCTCAGCAACAACATGACCAGTACAATGAGGCAAACTTAAAAAGGACAATGGTAGAAAAGTGGCTAGGATCAACAAAACTATAGACACTCTTAAGGCTTCTATACTTGAACTCAGAAGAGCATCTGGTTACCACTCTCCCTATTTACAAAAGGAATGACCAAGACACCAAAATGAGAAAAACTGTGAGTACTCAAAGCTGTTACTGATGAGGAACAGCTAGATTGAGGAATAGGACACTGTGATCACTCTTAACACACAAATGTTCCTTGCTTTCACATAATGCAAGTGACATTGCATGACATAGGACTCCATCACTAGTGGCTTCCTTGGAAACCCATTTCTCTTTGGCAATGCTTTGAAGAAGAGCAGCATTGATCAATGCTAAAGTCAGCCTGGCTCAGTCTGGAAATGACACTACCACATGTGTCAATGCAAAGGAAATGCTCCAGTTGTCAGTAAAACGTCCACAAGAAAATAATTCAACTAACAACCTCAGCTGTCATCTTACCTTGGTAATCCATTCCATAAGTACCTTTCCAAGCACTTGGAAAAGTTTGAAGACTTTGCCACTGCATGGGAAAGACATGGCCTACTTATTACCCACAAATGCATCCAACCAAGGGGTTGCTTTATCTCCAGTTCCTCTCCCTCAGCATGTTGAAGCATTGGAGAGATCAATCAGCTACAACCCCCCAATCCACTGACCCAAAACCACTGAACTGATAGCTGAAATTGAATTTAACAAGCCATGGGCCCCCACAGCACCATCAACTCTCAAAGTCAATTTGAAGTTGGATTCCCTCTGTTGTTTGAGATCCCCAGGGGAGCTAGTTCTGGTGTCTGTCAATGTTTTTTCCATGACTAATGGTCTTACCATGCCATGACAGGCACTGCTTCCTTGGGATCAGCATCACTCACTGACTTGATGCAACAGCTAGCAGACAACCAAGGGCAAAATACCAGTGGTAGACCAGGAACAGCAGAAGGGAAAAAGTTCACAAAGGTGAGTTTTAGTGAGAGTTTGTTTGGGGGGTTCAAGAAGCATACAGTGAATGGAAAATTGTCAAAAGCTGCAATGTTTGTCTCAAAATGAACAGGAACAATATTCATGATCTCATAGCCTCAAACTTGGACCAAAAGCCCATGTGCTTGGCTAGGCATGAAAGGCATGTGCAACCCAGTCTGCCCTTGTGCTGCTGATCATGTCAACTACATAAATGCTGAACATTCTGCCCTAGTGAGATGGTGTTGAGAGTCCTAAGGATGAATATGAGTGGGGGTGGGGGCAGTGTCGCCAGTATCAAGTAGATTCTTTACTATAATTGAGATATCAACAGCTCTCCACTCCCTGTTGCCCCCCATTCATCTGATTCCAAGGCAGAAATGCCCACCATCATTGCATCACAAAACACTTCACCTTCAGCTTTGTCTTCCAGGAAGAGCTCCTCCAAAGACAATATCCCTTTGCCTGACAAGCTTGTGTGTCACAGAATTTAGGGAAGTTAATCCGTAATGATGTTGAGCTGCTAAGACAAATTGGTGGCAACAATTTGTCAAACTTTGTCAGGGGCAAGGTGACTTGGCCTCCCTCAACAGCATCCAGCATCAAACACCCAGCCTGATGCCTACTGCTGCATTATAAGCACAGAGGAGCACCTGTTAAGTTTTCATTTGCACCTACCAATCAAGCAATCAATTGACTTCTTAGAGGAATAATTCTTTGACATGATATAGACAGGACAGTTGATTCTCCGTGCAACCTTGGTGGCTTCATCCCTCCCTGGCCTCCGTGTTCCCCATTCTGGTGTTGTCCTACAGCAAGGCAGGTGACCTTGTTGGATTTGTGACTACACATGGTCCTGTGTCAACAAAGGAATTCTCCCTCTTGCCCCCATGGAGGCAATGCACTTGGTCACACCCTTGACCATATTCTTTGGGAAATCCTATTAGCCAATGCTGCTGATGGAGCTATGCATCTAATAAAGACTGACCTTAGTGACGGTTTCTACTACATGGAAGTGGCACCACATGACATCCCAAAGCTTTGTGTTATATTCCCTACTCCCATCTCGCCCAGGCAAATCATAACCATTAATTGGTTTGCCCCTAGTCCTTCCAATGGGATGGAAAACATCCCTGACCCAAATTGTCCCATTACAAACTTGGACCTTTAACTCACAGGGACCCCTTCTACCTCAACTGTGGTGTAAAAACTCTTGACATCCAAGAATGCACAATCCTCAGTAACAGAGTCAACCTCAACAATGTTTTCTGGAAGAGAGAGACAGCACTACAATGACCTCTTCCCCTACACATCGTGCTTGGATGTTTGGCATGCATGACCTGAGCCGGTAGGTAGGTTCAACAGGGGTCAAAGATTTATTTTTATAAGCTATTTTTCATCTAATTGTGAGGATGGAAGGGCAGTGGAACTGCAATTCCAATCCAAATGATACAAACAAAATTTGTGTAGATCCTACACAAAATTGGTATGTTCCTAACCTTCTCAAGGGTGTTCTCTTGGTTGGGGCTATGAACTTCTGTGTTAGGGAGTCCATGCCATCGGGAGTAGGGCGGTGGACTCCTGTGTTGGGGAGTCCATGCCTTTTGGATCAGGGGCAGTGGACTCTCCTCCTGGGGAGTCCTTAGAATGCTCCTTTTGTATTTCGTACCAATGGGTACAAAAATGGGTTGATTCTTGGCCTATGTCACTCGCCCCCACGTATGGAGTATCAGGTAAAAATGGAACAAAAAACCTAGAATTTTTAGGTGAAAAATTTTTCACATGAGAGTAACCATAACAAACTAAAGAGTTTGTTAAATATATGTCAAGAGTAAGTGTTGTTTGAAGAGGGAGTGGCCATTTTTGTTATTCAAAAACTGACATTATTTTTTTGTTTACGTTTGGTTGTTAAAAAAGTGTAACTCTTTGAATATTCAATCTTTCTGATTTTGTTCCACGTTGAATCCTGACGGTGCCATTCGTATGAACTGTTGTGATAGTCCAAGGATCACTTTCATTCACTTTTACAGAGTATACCATCTTTAATAAGAAGTACTTGATCATCAATTTTGTAGTCCCAATCACGACGTGAGTGGTTTTCCCGTTCTGTGTTTTGGTCTGTTTGGTGTTGCCTATATTCTCCAATTTTATTCCAGTCCGCCAAGAAGGGAATGTTGAACAACATGTCCCATTCAAAAATGCTGCACCTGGGGAGGCCTTTAGTACTGTGTGGTAAGTTGAGCGAATGGCCCAAGCAATGTTCGTCACGAACTTGTCTATATCTCTTGTCTCTACTGAAGGGGCCATGTCTATTTCAGCTGTTCGAAGCATAGATGATATCACCTGGTGCACTCATTCTAGAATAGCATTCGCTTGAGGATTCTTGACACTGGTAGGCTTACTCTTGATCAGGTATGATTCACATAGGGCTCTGAAGTGAAGTTTGAATTCGCTTCCATTGTCATAAATTATGTATTGACAACGTGGATACCTACTAAACCAGGTCTTGTTCACTAAGTTGCTGATCATTGCTGATGACTTATCAAAGTATGCTAACTTATTTCCTCATGGTCCTTTTTGCCCTTACGCCCTTTTGCATCCAGGGGAATAATTGCCTCAGTGATTACCGGCAGTTCAACTATTTCAAACCAACTGGAAGCTGGATCAATCATAGTTAGACACATGAAATCAATTAATGTCCCATCTTTACCTTTGATAGTGTACGGGCCTATCAGGTCCACACATAGTACTGCCCAAGGGTTTGTGATGGCGATCTTAGTAGGGAGTTTCCCATACTTATGCTTATGCCTCTTGTTGACTTGGCACGCATGACAGTTTTTGACATATTTACGGACGGTATTTTGCATTTCGCATACCTTTCCAGTACATCACAGCATGAAGGGTTTATTCGAGTCTAGTGTGTCCAGGGTGTTGTAGATAGTGGTGGTACCAACTACCTGCATGGTGTTGAAGATCCTTTGGAATGATCATTTTTCCATTCTTGCACAGGAGTTCTGTACTTTCGAGCAATTGTGTCAAGTACTGATCGTTCAGCGTCTTCAAGCTGGTATCAAGCTTTTGTGATTCTGCAATCTCTCAACCGTTAATGGGTAGATTACATCTTCTTTGCTGCTGTTTGCAAATACAAGATTCATTTCCTCTTGGTCTGCAGAGGTGTCAATTGTACTCTCTTCTTGCATGGTGTAATGACACCAGCATTTTGTACACGTCATCCAGTTTTCATGCTCACTCGGAATGGGTCCGATGTCTAAGCAGGAGATGGCGTCGGCAACAGTATTATGTGTGCCTTTAATGTAAACAATTTTGAGGAGCAATCTCCATCGGTAGACATGATCAGAGGTTAATCCGAGCACGTCCTGGATCAGATTTTTGTGGTCTGTATAGACTTTCAATCTTTGACCCCACAACATGCCTTTGAACTCTTTCAGTGTTTCCACTATGGCCAGTAGTTCAAGTTCGGTCATGCTGTATTTCTGTTTCGCTGTCGACAGTTTCCTGCTGAAAAACACAAGGGGCCTATTACCGTGGGTGATAACTGATCCAAGTTGTTTAGACGAGGCATCAGTGTATATCTCAAATTCCCTTGAATAATCTGGGTAGGCCAAGACTACATCCTTGGCAATTGTAGTCTTCACGTCATCGAATGCTTTTTGATGCACCGTGTCCCAGTACCATGGATGTTTCTTCGTCTTATTGGCTCTGGTGACCTTGGTGTGACCACACTCTCCTAACAATGAGGTGAATGGGGCAAGCGCTTTGCTGCATGTTGCCCAGAGATCTCTATAATACTGGACCATGAGCAGAAACTTAAGGAGGGCTTTGGCATTTTTCGGCGGTGAGATTGCAAGAATCGCTTGCACCTTCTTCTGTTGAGGTTTAATCCCTGTACATGTGAGGGTATAACCTAAATAATCAGTTTCTGTGGCACAGAAAGACAATTTTCGGGCGTTGATTTGCAAGCCCGCCTTGTGTAGTCTGGTAAGCACAATTTTCAGATTGTCAAGGTGGTCTTCCAGATTTGCCTTTGTGATGTATAACAAATCATCAAGATAAGCTCTTAGGAACTCCAAGGCTACCTTTAGTGCTGACATTTTTGCTTGAAAGATGTCTGGCGAACCTGCGATGCCCATTGGCAACCGGAGGTAAGAATATTTGCCCCATGGAAAAATGAGGGTACATATTTTGGATGAATCAGGGTCCAATCTAATGGTATAATAATCCATGTTTAAATCTAGGGTTGTAGCATAGGTAAATCCTTCTAGATCTTGCAGAACTGTACTGATTTTGGGTAATGGAAATGGTTTTCTGACTAGTTGTTTATTTACTTCCCTAAAATCAGTGAGAAAGCATACCATTCCTTCTTTCTTTGCAGTGATAAATGATGGTGACACCCATTCCAACTCATGCTGAAACTCTACCACTCCCAGTTCACATAGTCTATTTAGTTCTTTGATAGTTGTTTCTTTACGCGATCTAGGTACTGGGTATGCCCTACCATGATATGGTTTAGCGCCTTCCTTGAGTTCAAGGGACACGGGCTCTGTGTTCCAATCACCTAGTGTTCCATCAAAAAGCTCCTCAAATTAGGTGAGCAACTCCAGTAACGAGTTTTGGTCTTGGAGACTAAGGTGAGTACAGGGTATACCTTGCCATGATATGGCTTTGCGCCCTCTTTAAGTTCGAAGGACACAGGCTCTGTGTTCCAATCACCTAGTGTTCCATCAAAAAGTTCCTCAAATTCTGTGAATGACTCCAGTAATGAGTTTTGGTCTTGGAGACTAAGGTGAGTACAATTAGTGCTAACAATTGATTGGAGGTCTGCCTTTTTATAATTTGCATCTAGGATTTTACCTACCTGCTGTGTTGCTGTGTCGCTTCCTGCGTACTTTGCGGTTCATTCTCCATGCTGTTCTTTATCCAGGTTTGATGTGGTCAGACTATTGACATCTCTCATTGGCAAAATGACTTGATCAATGGTAATTTCTTTTGTTCGAAAATCTAGAACAATTCCAAGCTCTTTCATGGTTTGACATCCAAGAATGAGGTCAAACACTGACTTGGTCATCTTTTTCTTATCATACTCTACTACGTCTGGAGTCACTAAGTACTCCTTACTGTTCGAATACTCAAAGAATTTCAAAACTTCGCTCCTCCCTTTGGTTAGGAAGCTCCCATTCGACGTATGCCAAGACTTTGGCACCTGCCTAGTCAAGTAAGGAAAGTGTTTCTCCGTTCCTTTTGCATGGAACAGGAGGTTACCATCAGATCCACTATCAAGTAGGATCTTGATGATCATGTTACTGGTTACGTGCTGGATTTTCAGTCATTATATAACGGGCTTTGGCTACTACAGTAGCATGACCCATCCTTCTTTAGCTGTCAAAGGGGGGTTCACATGAAAAGGTCACCCGACAGTTTGGGGTCCGACAATTCAGCAATTGTTTCACTCTGTGTTGGTTCAGCTGGAAGATTTCCTAGGTCTTGTGCTCAATTCGAACTGACATTGTTTGAATCAGAAACTGTTATGTTGGCATGTGGGGAAGTTGTAATTGGACTAAGATAGGTGTTTGTCATGTCATTACAGTCAATTTTACTACACAATTTCTTAGTACTCCCCAACCCATCATCTCAGGATGAGTCTGAATCATCACTGTCACTCATGTCGTGATACTTACGCTTCTTCTTACTGATAGTGCATTTCATTTTCTTGTTGGACTTGGTAAGTTTGTCGATTTTAGCAGATAGCTGCGCATAGCTACTTCCTCCTCGAGCAGGTCTCTCTGGTCCACGAGAGGCTCCATTTGGTTTTTCCCCCTTGAAGCTTGGCTTCGGGGTCCCATTGGATTCATACTTCTGGCAATCTGGAGTGTTGTGGGTGGTATGTGAGCCCCCATATTTCTTACAGAGAGAGCAGTACTTCTCTGTGCGACGTTTCTTAGGAATCCGGTCACTAAAAGAGACCATCTTCTTTTTAGACAAGTCACTAGACTTGGCTGCATTCTTGGGTCCTTCTCCAACCTTCTCGGTGGGGTAGGCCTTCTCAATGTGTTCAAGGACTCCTAGAAGTTCCCTGACACTCTGTGGTACCAAAGCTCCACTGAGCTCATATTGGTCCTGCCAGTTCCTAGGAACCATCCAGAGGATGTGACTTGCCAAGTCGGCATCATCAAAGGGCCCACATACTTTTGTCAACTTTGCAGCCTTCGAAGAGTAAAACAGGCACAGCAAGAGTTCTACATACCCGTTAAGGCATTGGATCCTCTGCACAAAGTCCCTGATGGGTACCCTGTTTGGTTTCTTCAGCCCATTGCTGATATAGAAACATTCTTGCTCCGCTGCATCACTCCTAAAGACAGTCTGCAGATGCAACTGGACACACTCCTGAAAGGAGTTCCAAGATTCCGGGCGTTTTGTGGGGTGTTCAACCCCATAGACATCCGTCCAGGGTTCACAGTTTATCTGTTCCCTGACAATGGTGGTCCAAGGATGACAAGCAGTTTCCGACAGTTGGGAGGAATACTGCAAGAAGATCGCTTGGTCGGCGGACTCTATGGCCTCTTTTGCCACTGATTTTGACAGCAGTTGCCTTTGTCCATGCCTGGAGGATGGGAGAACTTTTGTCAATTCCCTTATACTTGGCTTTGGCTGCAGTGGCCGCAGTCAGCTTTTCCTCAGCCTTGAGGTCTGCCTTGCATGCTTCCTAGTAATCAGTGTCTGACCTAAGCCGTAACGATGTAATTTTGTACTATGTAGTAAAATGTAGATACATTGTGATGAATTAATGCTGTTGATTAAATTGTGAGCTTATTGCTATGAATAAATGAGGATGGAAGGGCAATGCTATCCCTTTCATCCTAAAAACAAAACAATGTGATTTTGTGTGGGTTTCTACACAATCCTAGTATGTTTCTACCCTTCTCTCTGAGGGTGTTCTGACAGGGGGGCAATGCTATTGCCAAAGATCCAAAGATATGGATCTTTGTCCCTTTTTCAGGACCTCTCTTCCTTGGGAGGTCAAAATTGATCCCTATCTGGGTATCTCGATTTAGTACTCAAGAGTACTAAATAAGTAGGTAATTGGCCTATGTCACTCGCCCCCACGATTGGAAAATTAGCGTGGCTTTGCGGAAAAGTAAAACCTCTGTGAGGAAAAAAAAATCCTATTATGAGCCAAACTTGCAGAAAAAAACCTCTTGGTTGAGGTAAAAATGTGCAAGTTGCTTGTGACATTTGTACATACACATTGTTGTACTATATGAAGTGTAAGTTCTTTGTGGAGAGGGAGATTTTTTTTGGCTTATGATAAAGCTGGTGTGTTTATACTCTCCTAAGCCAAGTATTATGACTTACTTCCACGTGAAACCCTGATTGTCTTATCGTATAACTTTTGTGATAGTCCAATTATCACTGTTGTACAGATGGAATATTTTGCAGGGTAAATGACCTTTTATACTAAACAGTACTTCCACGGACCATGTGACCTAACTTTGATTAGGATCAAGTAGGGCGGGTCTTGTGTTTCCTGGTATCTCCTATAATTTTTATACGTGTGTGCAAAAGTGGATTGCCGAACAACAATTCCATCTTATGAATGCTACACTACATTGAGGCGATAGGCACTGCATAGTAGGTATGAGTGAATGGCATCTGAATGTTTGTTTAGGAAAACATTGCGCCACTAGAAGCTGCTGATTAGACCATGGTTTGTCAGCAGGTCAAGAATCTACTTGATCTCTAGATAACTATTCACTTTTTGGGTTTTTTAATTGTTGAAGCTTCTGGTTGACTTACACTTGGAATCCAAATGACATACATTTGGTCCGAAAGTGTAGTGTAGAAACTACACCTTAATCGTACCATGTGCGTACAATGTGGATATTAAACCATGTCTATTTACGAAGGTGCAAATAGTACAGATATTCTGTTACTTTTTCTTATGCATCTTTGGTGTGAGAATTTGTCCTTCTAGTTGCTCTATTACCCCTATGTATCCAAGGGAATAGTTGCCCATAAGGGTCAACTACCGGCAAGTTAACAATGTCAAGTCAATTTAATGGATTGACCAGAATCATTGGAAGGTTCAAACATCAAAGTCTATGTCTTTTTTTCTATTTAGAGTATGGAGTCATTGCTTTGACATCCTTTTGTACTTTGTAGCAAGGATCCTCCAGTGAGGTCTGTGCTTGTACAACTCTTTTTGTTGGTGGTAATGACATTGCAACATATTGCATGCACGTACCATTCTGTTTTTTGAAAGACAGTGGTTGATTATCATCTTATGGTGTATGAAACCATATTGTGACTTCACAGCAAACATCTTGGAGAAGCGAATTTTTCCTTGATGTTGACAACATAATTGTTGTCTTTTATTTGGATTTGTCTTAGCTAATTAAGCCATACTACCTTTCTGTGTATAGCTGCCTTTTGTTTGCACTGCATGCCAACATGGTGCTACATGTCTCTCAATAGAGATGTTCATGGTGTGACTTATCCGAGATGGTATCCCCTGTAAGCGAGGGATACTCACAATTCTCTGTGCTGTGGTTTTTACAAGAACAAAGGTTGCAGATCTTCTGTGTTCTTGTGCTCATATGATTTTGAGGCTTGTTTTATGGTTTGTTGCACTACATTTAGTTGCACTACCTATGGTAATCCCCTTAGTGCTTAACAAAGAACAAGGTGTTTTGGTGACCCTATGAGTCCCTATTATGGATACCAAATCAAAATACTAGGTATTGAGTCGCAGTGAGCCCATTATCTAGTTTTACACAGTTTGTTTGAATATCCAATAATATTTCTACATGGTCAAGGATTTCTTGCTCTTATTCTGTGTTTATGCACTCTAAGGTCAGCAAGCTGAACTAGAATGCGAGCCACCCCAATCTGAGTTGGTGATGCTTAACATACATGTGTCTTTCTTTTGTGTACCTTGTCTCATGTGCCCTGTTAGTGGCTCTTGATGACGGTGTACCTCCTCCTCTACAACCCTAGTTGTGAGTGAGGTGAGACAAGCATGTTGTCCTGCCTAAGGTTCTCTGGTACTGGACCACCCAGTGACTTGTGAGTTCCCTTTTAAGGCGAATGTTTAGTGAGTTTAACTGCTTGCAAGCATTGTGCTTTTGCCATAAAAAGACTTTGGGTCTGTTATTAAGCCCTTGTTGTCCTTGTGCAGATGTGTTATAGTTTGTCAGTCAAACCGGTACTCGCTGCTTGGTAAGTCCATCCTAACCTTGTTTAAGGTGGTCTTCCAGGCTAGCCTTTGGAGACTATCAGAGTACTCCAAATGAGTTCTGTTCAGAACCATATGGCCATCATTGATTCCATTGAATGTGCTTGTGAGGCACATGGACAACCCATGCTTGTTTCTGCTAGACCTGAACAGGTAAGACCTTTTTCAGTTTTTCTAGGTATGAAATGGGTTCTGGATGCGCCAGTATCCAATCTAATGATTTATTGACTTGTCATGAAGTCTTATTTAATGGCAGAGTTGAACATATCAACTCTTACAGTACTGTAAGGATTCTTTGAGTTTGGACAATTTTCCTAACATTTTGTCCTCTGTTATTTCTTTTTAAAAATCACTTTTCACTTTACAGTAGTTTCTTTTAGTTTTGGGTGTTCTGTTCTTGTACAGCCAGTTCTGACGTCGGCTATCAAATAACCCCTCCAGTCACCAAAGTAAATTGTCATCACTTTTTCCTTGATTTTTGTTGACTGGTTGTGCTCTGTTTTTAAAGGCTGTAAACCTACCTCTACTGAAAAGTAGAGATATACAGGCACTTTTTTCCAAGACACCAAAACTCTGTCAAACAGTTTCTCTTCTTGTGAGAAACCTCAGTAACATGTTTGAAATTGAGTTTTTAGTGTAAACAAGTGTCATTATTTTTTTGACGCTACTTGGAAGGTCCGTTATTCTTCTCTAACTCCAAATGAGTATTCACAAGAGTGGTTAGCTCTGCGATCATGAGTATTCTTGCTCCAAACAAGCCCTGCACTTAAATGGTTAGCTATGTGCTTGATCTGTTTTTGCCAGTTTTTATTTCAACTTGGGTCCACAGATTTTTAACAGACTTTTTACATCAATTATCACTGGCAAGGTGAAATTGATCTTCACATAATATTTTATGTTGTTATTTGCTCGGAAATCTAGAACTATTATAACTCAGTCCTTGTATTCACTAAAGACTGAGGTCATATGCTGGCTTAGTCACTCTGGGAACATGTACTCTGACTTTTCCCTTCCTTTCAAGTAGGAAGAACCCATCCTGCGTGCGCCAAGAGTTTGACACCAGCCTAGCAGGGTAGGGAAAACATATGTATGCTCCTAACATTGGAACATGGGGGAAGCTTGGGACTATGTCCTTCTTGCTTTCACTGTTACTGTAGCAACACCGCGTCAGGGGTTCGAAACCCAACATGGTTTGATTTCCAGTTGCTTTTTTATACCATTGCTTGTAACTAGTGCTACATTGCACTTGTGTGTGTTTCTCTACGTGGGAGAAGAATTCAGCTTCTTGAGAAAACAATTAACCATACCAGAAAATTTCTTGGCATAGCAAGGTATTTGAATGTCAGGTTATTTTAACTTGACTGTAGAATTCTGATTAAGATTTTTCTAACGAGCTCTTTTATTTCAAATTAAATAATTCCAAACATTTGTCTGGGCTCTGAATTCTATTTTCCTTGGACCAGAGGATTTGCTCTTTCTTGCACAGCTACATAGCTGTTACTTGTGAAAGTGGAGGAAGTAGTCACACTATTGAGAAAGATACCCTGCAATTCGGGTTCTATAGACACCCGAAAGTTCGGGGTCCGACAGTTCGGCAATTTCTCATTCAAATCTTTTTGATTAGTGGACTTTTCTCTCCTTTTTACTTGGATCTCAGAAAGAGATCAACAAGTTGCGTGTTTTCCAGATGAAAACCGCAAAAAACGGGCAGCATTCTTGCGCAAATCAGAAATTCGCGAGAATTTTGCAACGAATATTTCTAGGGATCGACACATAGTCGATTTATGGGTCCTTCTTGCGCCCCCATGCGTTCTGGGACTTGGAGAAGCTACTCTGCGTCACGCTGACGTTTGACCTTTACAGGGCAATATTGTACTCCTATGCCTTTTTGCGGAGTAGAACAATGTTCTCTCCTAGGTCTGTCATTTGCTCTCGTGGGCTGAGCCCGATGAGGCCAAGACACACAATATGTGGTCGTTTTATTCAGATCGTGATCGTGAGGGCTGTTTGGTGATACAATTTCTGAAATAGGCTGTACCATGACTCGCTCCCATTTGAATGGGGTTGATCCGTGATCGTGGGACAAAGCCCTGCGCGATTCTAGTTCCTAACGAGGTTTCTTCTTAGCCAAACTTGAAACCTTGAGTCCCACGTCCAACCAATGCCCGTGCAGTGTTTCATCGCTACTCCCACCGGCACCATGCAAACGAACAAGGGAGCTTGATTCTTGGAGTATGCAACACTTCAGCGACGAGAACTTCCTGGGGGATCGCAAGCACTTGGAGCGACTAAAACCTCTTGGGAGTCACGAGTAAGCTTTTTAGGCCTTAGAGGCTATTCAGAATACTTCATGGGATCCATGTAGGCCCCAGAAGATCTTTTCTTTGTACTGCCTTTTATTTGGCTATGTACTTAATACTCCGTGATGTCACTGCATCTGCATGTGATCACGGGTACGGACTAATTTTTAGTCTAATCGTGTTTTTGATTCTATATATGATAGACGTACACGTATTGCTCTTTGGGGGAAAAAATAAACCCAAGGCATTTATATTTTTACGCCTCCTCGCTCACTGAGGGGCTATTACAAGCTACATCACAAGTAAGTTTCATGCCACTACTTGTGCGCATAATACATCATGAGTGGTCTTTTTTTACGTCAAGTGCACTATGTGCTACTCGCGCACTCTGCTAACAAAAGCGGAGTATACCCGCATCAAGTGGGATCTAGTCCTCACTGACATCAAGGGCAATTGTTTATGGCTACTTGTCTCAATGACATGTGCCCGCCTGTGAGTAAAACTCACTTCAACTGGCGGAGTATAAACTCCTAGCTCAGTTTTGGCTATTGCTACGCACTTGGAGTCAAAGAACACAAGTTGCGCAATGCCTAACATACCCAGGGTATTGTACGGCCTCAAGCGACAGATGACAGACAGACAAACCTACCATGGTTAACATGTACCTGATGGACGATGCATGGTGGAGAGTCGGAAAGACGACTTGACTTGGTCGCGCGAAGACTATCAATTGATAGTGACCTGAGCCGTAACGATGTAATTTTGTACTATGTAGTAAAATGTAGATACATTGTGATGAATTAATGCTGTTGATTAAATTGTGAGATTATTGCTATGAATAAATGAGGATGGAAGGGCAATGCTATCCCTTTCATCCTAAAAACAAAACAATGTGATTTTGTGTGGGTTTCTACACAATCCTAGTATGTTTCTACCCTTCTCTCTGAGGGTGTTCTGACAGGGGGGCAATGCTATTGCCAAAGATCCAAAGATATGGATCTTTGTCCCTTTTTCAGGACCTCTCTTCCTTGGGAGATCAAAATTGATCCCTATCTGGGTATCTCGATTTAGTACTCAAGAGTACTAAATAAGTAGGTAATTGGCCTATGTCAGTGTCTAGTCCTCTCTGGGAAATTATCTCCAGTGAGGTCTGAACATTGTTGAGGAACTGCTCTGGACTTCCCTTTTCAAAGACAGTGATGGACAAGGTCATTTTTTGGAGACCTTGATTTTATTAACCACCTTGGTGGTGTCCATGGAAGTGAGAATGTAGGAGATGGGTGGCTTGGACCTCCCAGAGCTCCTCTCACACTCCTGTGGCTTGAGGCCTTCTGGGCTTGACTTGCTTGACGACATCCTCTCAATAGCCTCACCAAGGGGAGTATTATAAAATAAGGCCTTGAAAAAGGTCTTGGGTGCCCTGTTGAGGTTAGCTCAAAAAAGAATTTTTTTAATTTTGAATTTTTGAATTTTTCTTCTTCGCTTTCTATTTCTTGAAAGTCTTGCATCTAACTAATCCGCGAGAATTCTTGATCACAAATTAAACCCGACTTGTAGGAATCCCCGATTGCTGAAGTCGATCGCTCAAAGATGATCGCTTAACTTGCTGATTGCGGGAGAATTATTAGAGAGCTTGTCAATCGCGTAACCAAAGGAATTTGTAGATCGCAAAGATGATTTTTGGAGTGATCGTTGATCGCACAAAAAAACACATTGCTGACATGAAAAAGTTAAAAGTGCCGCTCACGATCAAAAAAATTTAGCGTACCTCGTGTCGGAGGGGTTGGTTGTTGATGTCTTCGGTGTGTGAAGGTCGCACCGCGGCTATCTTAAGATAGTGACCTAAGCAGGTTTGTCGCAAAAAATTTCACGTGAAAATTATAGGTAGGTTCAACAGGGGTCGAAGATTTATTTTTATAAGCTATTTTTCATCTAATTGTGAGGATGGAAGGGCAGTGGAACTGCAATTCCAATCCAAATTATACAAACGAAATTTGTGTAGATCCTACACAAAATTGGTATGTTCCTAACCTTCTCAAGGGTGTTCTCTTGGTTGGGGCTATGAACTTCTGTGTTAGGGAGTCCATGCCATCGGGAGTAGGGCGGTGGACTCCTGTGTTGGGGAGTCCATGCCTTTTGGATCAGGGGCAGTGGACTCTCCTCCTGGGGAGTCCTGAGAATGATCCTTTTGAATTTTGTACCAATGGGTACAAAAATGGGCTGATTCTTGGCCTATGTCAATGCATCAACATTTTCACCAATATGTGCCACGTTTTGATTATATTGTAGGCCCTTCTAACTCTATTCCTGACTCTCTGTCCCAGGATTTTCATTTACCTATATGAGAAATTACCTCACAACTTGCACACCGGTAGAGTCAATATTTCACCCTTTGATCAACTTTTTGGTTGACATCGGTTGATATTAAAGACTTTTTACCCATTGTATGTTGACCACAAAATCAATAATATTGACCAGTGATCTAAATGTTGATAGCTGGTTTACTCTTGGTATGTACCATGTCATACCTTTGCCATTTGGTTGATAATATCAACTGACCCATTCAATAATATTGACAAAAAATTAAAGTTGATATTTTGCTCTTCTATCAACATTTTGGTTCACACAAGTCTACATTATTGATTATGTCTATGTAGTCAATACTATCAACATTTTTCAATCCAGTCCATAAATGGTCAATACAGTAGATACGTGGATGGCAGTTGATAGATTTTTGGCAAAGTTGCCTGTCCTGCCGGTGAATACACTGACACCCTCTGATATCACTCCATTTACTGTAAAAAATATCCAATTGATGCTGGGCACATGGCGGTTTAATCTAGTCCCTGAGTCAGGTGAGCTCTTGTTTTATTTCATGGGTGGGTCTCTGACCTTCACTACCCAAAAGAATGGAACCCCCAAAAAAGTCCTTCTCAACCATAGCGGTGACCCATATTTATGTCCTGTGTTGGCAATTGTCCATTGAGTCATCAATCTCTGATCCCACAATGGCCCACTAACCACCCCACTCCCCTGAATCATCACACGTCAACAAATTCAACATGTTACACCATCCATCATCACTAAAACACTTGGCAATGCATTGTTGAAACTAATGTAACTACATGATTTTTGATAGTGAATATCTGTAAACCCATTTTTATGATTACCACTAGATATTGTGAAATAGGTCTATCAGTTGATAAAATGACTGCATATCAGAAAGATTTTAAAAGCCCTTTTTGCAACATTCACAGATATCTTTTGCAATTTGCTGCATTAACCTGACCAGTGCAAGTACCATAAGTCAAATGATGTACAACAAAAATACAAGTCATTGGCACAAGCACTTGGTCATTGGCAAGCAAAAGAAGAAAGTCATTTGAGTTGAGTGAGTTCCATAATTGCTCCCTGTTCGATGGCTGATTCATTGTTAGCAGTTTGTAAAAAGGCTATGTTCAAGCCAAAAAGATTTCAAAGCTACAATTGACCGACAAAGAGAAGTGAGATCTGATAAAATAAGATCAATAAGAAACTTGAGCATTGTAAGAAGGCCCTGATTAAGGCCATTTATTACTTCAAACATTATAATCTATACAGAGGGGGTGCATTGATAATATGTACTACAGGAAGTAATTTAATATGTGTATGACATATTTTTTCATCCCACTCCATCTTTGCTATCACCCACTTTTGACTGTCAATCCCTCAGCTTGTTTTCTTCCTCACCGTAAAAATCAAATCATCCATCCCCCAAAATTTGATATTTGATTCTCAAACACTAACCCACTCACAAATATGTTTGGAATTTTTGTGATGCAGTTGCACTGGTGCACCATTAGAAAATGAGACTGCATTGCCCTTTTTTCAAATTTGCCCCCACTGCACTGCAAACTGAGACTCATGCAGCACAGAAAATGCTGACAACCATGGCAAGAAGAAGGATCACCAACCAGGATTGCAAGAAATAACTCAGCACCATGATTGCAATGATTTGGGGGTTTGGCCACCCCTTCCCATTGTCAAGGCAAGATGCCCTGACCCTCCAATTGCCCAACAACCACTTTGTTAAAAAAACACACCCATAGTTTTACCCAAACCTAGTGAAGTGTGTAATCTCCCAATTCCAATTCACCCGGAAGAATAGCAGGGCCATTTTTGCCCTGCTGACTTGGGTCTCTCATGCATTCCACCTACATTAATGGTAAGAGGCAGGGTGTGTAATAGTGGGTCAAAATAAACGGGAGTTCATTGGTTTTCACCACTTTTTACGCAGAATTAACAAAAATACTCACATTTTTGTGCTATCTGTCCCAATGCAGATTCTAAGATGCAACCATCAACTCAAAGAGAGGGGGAAATCGAGGAATTCAAGATAGAACCTCTCAAATGAATGCACATGGATGATTTCCAAAGGGTTGTGCCTTTCAAGAAAGTATGATCCATGGCAAAGTGGGGGGAGGGGGCAAAATGCTGGGAGTTGTTTCAGTACACAGGGCCTGGCTGATGAAAACCCAACAATCAACCTTCAACTTTATTGAGACAAGAGAAAGTATTTTCTATTTTGACAGAGACCTAGACGAGCAAATATGGTTAGAGAATGCAATGCACTTTTCAAATTTAGAAAAGATTTTAATGAAAACTGTTTCATCTCTAAAATAATCCTCATGTTGCAATAAAATTAATTAAGTTTGATTAATTGCTTTAAATTAAAATAAATTGTCTTCTATACTAACTAGTCACTAAACTGAATGGACATCATTATTGACAAAATTGTCAATAAACTTGAAATTTGCCTGCATGATAAGTGTGCACTACACTGAGAGTTCTAGATGACTTCCCATCACAGCATAAAAAAATTGTCTAGGAAAGAAATTAAGTGGTTCATTGATTGGGATGAGAGAAAGTGGAGATGATGGGACAATGAAGAGAAATGAGGCATTGTGCTTGATGTGTGCCCTAAGCTGAAGTTGATAATTTGTTCTTGTCAAATATTAACAGCAAAAATGGTCTTCACAGAAAGGAGACTTGGAGAAGACACAAAAGGCA